>VWYK01041204.1:0-20668 GCA_013399775.1 Semnornis frantzii | reverse complement strand
CTGTCAAAAATGTTTAGTTCTGCTTGGGGTGAGTTAATTACAGGCCCTGGGGCTGTGTTGACTTTCTCCTGCTAATGGCACTGTGCTACAGGTATTAAAAAAAAAAAAAAAAAAAGAAAGAAAGAAAGAAAAAAAATCCATTTGCAAGAAATGTTTTCGGAGCTACAGATCTAATTTACTGAGTATCAAATATTTATGCTGTTGCAATTAAAGTGACAACGTTCCACCCCCTCCTCACCCTGCCAGCTCAGGGTTTTTAATAGAATTTATTATACAGTAAACATTTGGTGTACCAAAAAAAAAAAAAAAAAAAAAAAAAAAAAAAAAAAAGTTTTTTTTTAAATGGAAAGGTTTTNATCCAGCTGCAAACTGCCTGCCATAGGCAGGGACATCTCGCACTAGGTCAGGTTGCTTTGTGAAGCCTCCGCCAGATTCTCTCTGATGTTTCACAGAGTCACAGAATTGTCAGGGTTGGAAGGGACCACAAGGATCATCCAGTTCCAAACCCCTGCCATGGGCAAGAACACCTCACACTAGATCAGGCTGCTCAGAGCCACATCCAGTCTGGTCTTAAAAATTTCCAGACATGAGGTTTCCACCACTTCACTGGGCAACCTGTGCCAGGCTCTCACCACCCTCACGCTGAAGAACTTCTTCCTAACATCCAATCTGAATCCTCTAATTTTGCTCCATTCCCCCCAGTCCTATCACTACCTGACATCCTAAAAAGTCCCTCCCCAGCTTCCTTGTAGCCCACTTCAGATACTGGAAGGCCACAATAAGGTCTCAGAGCTTTCTCCTCTCCAGACTGAACAGCCCCAACTCCCTCAGTCTCTCCTCATAGGAGAGCAGCTCCGGCCCTCTGATCATCCTTGTGGCCCTTCTCTGGACACCTTCCAGCACCTCCAGATGTTTCCTGTACCAAGGGCTCCAGAACTGGACACAGTGCTCCAGGTGAGGTCTCACCAGAGGTAGCAGAGGGGCAGAATCCCCTCCCTCACCCTGCTGCCCACACTGCTCTTGCTGCAGCCCAGGTTCTGGTTGCTCGCTGGGCTGCAAGTGCAGACTTCTGGCTCATGTTGAGCTTCTCATCCACCAGCACCCCCAAGTCCTTTTCCCCATGACTGCTCTCAAGCCAGTCAGTGCCCAGCCTGTATCAGTGCTTGGGATTGCCCCAACCCAGATGCAGGACCTTGTCTCTCTTGGACTGGCGGTCCCAGTTCTTCTGAATCAAGACCAAATCTGACCAACGGTGCTCCTCACAGGTTGTAAGGTTGATCTCTCTAGGACACAGTTTCTGTCACGTCCACAAGTGCAATCTCTCCATCTGGACCCAATGAGGCACTGCCCTGGCCTGTGTGTGGGTAGCTGACATTTCCCACTGTCGCTACCTGGCCTAAATTTGCAGCTTTACTCATCCCATTTAACATTTCCTCCTCACAGCTGTCAGGGTCCTACCATCCCCTAGCACATTTGTCTTATTACAGCTCAGGTTTTCCACCCGCAGTGATTCCCTGGGGCTCATCCTTCCACCAGCTGCTTCATTGCTCTTCTTTGTATTAGCACAAGCCCTGCCACCCACCCTCCCACCACCCTGCTCTGCCACTCCTGTAAAGCTGGCAGCACAGCAGCACTGCCTTTCATGGGTGAGCCTCCTGCCAGTGCTCCTCGATGTCCATGGAGCTGGCATGGGTGTTGTGCCAGGCAGCCTAGGTCCTGTTTTGACTGTAGACCTCTGATGTTGGTCTAGGAGCTTGTGGAAGCATTGCTATGCCTCTGCTGCTTCATGCTGTTGCTCAGCTGCAGCTCTGGTGACCTCCTTTGCCACTCTCCTTTATAATTGTGCTCCTGTCCCACTGGTGCTGGCAGAGGTGCATTGAACTGTGCCCTCCAAGCTGAACAGGTCACCTGAACCAAGTGCTCTCCCTTACTTGCCAGCTGTCCTCGTATGCCCACATATATCCTTAAGACCCCTTGGACCTTGCTAACTATGTCCCTGGTTCTGCCATGGTTAAGGTACAAACCATCCCTGCTGTCCTGGAGCCTCTGTTCCTGCCTCTGCCAAATCTCTCTCCTGTACAGGACCACCTCACCTTCACACCAAGCCTCCTGATTCCTGCCTGTTCCTCAGACCTTAGGTGTGACATCACTGAGGAGGATGCTGCAGCAGTCCTGGAAATCAGCCCCTGCTAAGCAGGGTGCATTTAACCTCCACAATAGCTGTTTTAAGTTCTTGCCTACATCACTGGTATCAAGAAGGACCACAGCAACCATCTGTCCCCAGACAGGACTGTGCCACTAATAGATGTGAATGTTCCTGAGGTCTGGTCCCTTTGTACCCAGCAGATAGATGTTCACAGAGTCCTATCTGAGACCACAGACCAGCTCTGTGTCTAATAATTGCATCTCCTATCACTCCCCACTAGTATCTTAGAGGATCCTCTCTCCTCTGGAAGCATTCTTGCCATAAGAAGACCCTGGAGGCCAACTCTCAACTACCTGACATCCTCCCAGCAGATTTCCTCTTTCTCTAGGACTCACACATCTCTCAGCAGCACAGGCATTGTCCCACTGAGCCAGGACAGTAGTGTGAAATCCTTGCAGTCCTTATGCAGGAGCTGCTGCTCCCCTGAGCCATCCCATTAAGGCTCTCTCATGGCAGAAGAAAAACAAGTACAGGAGAGAGGGAGGTCAGCAGACATGCTGCACTCTGTGTAATAAATTGGGTGGTCTCTGCTGCTGGGGAACACCTACTTGCCTCTTGGGCTTCTGTTCATTGAGTGTCTCCTTCCAGGAGGGTTAAAATCCCTCTGCCCTCATTAAAACAGTCAGTAAGAGGGAAGAAATACCCAGCAGCAGAAGCACAGCCTGCAGCCTGGACATTCAGTCCCTTGAGCCCAAGCTCTGCTGCCTTTTACCTGCCCTGCACCCAGGCCAGCTCTGCTCCTCAGCACAGGACCAGCTTCAGGTTCAGCATCAGGGCAGCAAGAAAGGCAAAGGGGTGGGAAAACCCTGGTGTGCTGAATGGAGAAAGAAGAAAGAAGGCAAGTGATGAAGCAGTGTGGTGTTGGAGGGGCTACAGCAAGAGATGTCCCTTCTCCCATCTCCTGCTGCAGGGCTGCTCAGGCTCAGAGATGGCTCCTGGAGTGGGTGTGCCAGGGAGAAGGGCACTGTCATTCTAGTGTCAAGCTTGTGGCAGGGATGTTCAACCTGAAAAATCAGGGTTTAGGTCAGGATTTCTAACCACAAGAGAAGAAGAAAAGACCAGTCAAGATGTATCCCAGCATGGGACAGTTTGCGGCCAGTCTCTGTAATGCAGCAGCAGAGTGGAGGGCACACAGCACATGGAATCCACAGATATAGCTGCATGGGGACAGTAGTGCTACAGACACCTGCACAGCCCACCCCAGCCCCTCCAGAATGAGTGACACTGGTCACAGCTTCAGATGCCAGGCCATGGGCAAGGTCCCCTCCATGTGAAGGATGCTCAGAGAGCACTCACCTCAGAGCAAGCCCTGTGGCCATGCTCCTGGCAGCATGGAGTTCTCAAGTACCCACCATGATGATTACCATGCTCCATGAGTGCTTAAAGTCACTTCACCCTTAGCTCCCTCCTTCTCCACATGCCTGTAACAGGCACAAATCACTCCAAAGGCCAAGCACTGTCATGTCTTACTGCCCTGCCACCAACCCTGCCAGCTGCACACTTCCATCCTCAGCACTGACTCAGCTAATGGAGCTGTCACTTCAGTGCTGGGGAGCTGCCAGAAATCATGCTGGGAACAGCAGCCTCCTAGGGGCAGAGGGGTTTAGTTGAAGGGAGCCAAGTCCCTGGTTGTCCTGAGCAGGGCTTGTAGCTACTCTCAACCCTGGACCTCTGCAGGACACAGGCAAGCAGCAAGTCCCCAAATTCTGGGGTGTGAGATGGTTCACAGCTTCTGGGGAAGGGCAAGAAGTGAACCCAAGAAGATGCTGCAGCACAGGAGGATCCACCTCAACACAAGGGGCAACTTCTTGACTGTAAGGGTCACAGAGCCCTGGAGCAGGCTGCCCAGAGAGGTTGTGGAGTCTCCTTCTCTGGAGCTTTTCAAGGCCTGTCTGGAGGTGTTCCTGTGTGCCCTGAGCTAGATTGTCTCGTCCTGCTCTGGCAGGCGGGTTTGGACTAGATGATCGCTTTGGGTCTCTTCCAACCCCTAACATCCTGTGAGCTCTGCTTGGAGAGGTTGTCACAGGACCAAGGTCAAGATGAGTGCGGTAGAACTTCTAGGAAAGGGATGTGAGCAGGACTGGCAGCAGCAGGGGCAAAAAGTCTGCTGGGCAATGCCATAGAATCAGAATTGTTTAGATTGGAAAAGCCCTCTAAGATCATCAGGTCCAATCATCAACCCAACACCACCATGAGCACTTAAACCATGTCCCAAAGTGCCATGGCCACACCTTTCTTGGACACCTCCAGGGATGGTGACCCCACCAGCTCCTCAGACAGCCTATTCAAATGGTTGATGATGTCTGAAAGTGAGACCTGCTCTGAACTAAGCTGTCTGAAGGTGGTTAAGTAGTTGGCTCTTCAAAGTTGCTATGGAAGCTGCCTCAAACACAGGCTACTCAGACATAATGCTCAAGCATTTGCTCTCTACCTCCCATCACCTCTTCTCTCCCTCCATAGTGCCTCCAGCTGGGTGATTAGAGCCAAGGGTAGCAGAGCCTTTGGGATGGAGAAGAACAGACTTTCCAGGAGGAGCCGTTCCTGGAAAAGGGAATCCCCATGAAGTCACTCTGCATTTGATTGCAACCTGCTCTTGTAGACTTCATTCTTCTCATCAGCCTCACAATCTGCTCACTGACATCCTGCTGAGGATGATGCCAGTGTGGGAAAATCTGCCCTTCATGACCAGTTTTGGTGTCAGCTCAGTAAGGCCTGGAGAGACGAAAATCTTACCTAAGTATCACTGCACCACACAAAGAATCTCCCAGTTTGTTAGGACACTTGGTTAGGTCAGAACCTTTATGTCTCTAACATCCCCATCAGGTATGACCAGGATGGTGGTAACCCCACAGCAGCACCTCTGCTGGGGCTCGGAACACAGCCACACACCTTGCTCTAACATCTTGCTTCCAGCTGCCCATGCCAAAGTAACAACCTGGAACTGGTCACCACTTTCCAGGTGGAGCAGAAGACATAGCATTTGCTCTTCAAGCCAGGCACTGGTGTAGAAGTCATGATAGTGGCACTTGTAATGCATTCTGTGTGAGCAGTTGCCACACAGGTGTAAAATGCAGCAATAGGAAAGTGTGCCCAGAGCTTGAGATGGAGGAGAAGATGTCCATTCCTAGCCTCATCCTGGGTTTGGGTGGAAGAGAGGATTCACAGGTTCATAGAACACCAAGTTGGAAGGGACCTCAAGGATCATTTAGATCAGGATTATGGAATCAGAGAATTGTAGTATTGTCAGGAACATCAAGGATCACCCAGTTCCGGCCCCCTGCCATGGGCAGAGACACCTCACACTAGAGCAGGTTGCTGAGAGCCACATCCAGCCTGGCCTTAACTTCCAGGCATGAGGTTTCCACCACCTCCCTGGGCAACCTGTTCCAGGGTCTCAGCACCCTTATGCTGAAGTCCTAACACCCAATCTGAATCTACCCACTTCTAGTTTTGCTCCATTCTCCCCAGTCCTATCACTACCTGACATCCTAAAAAGTCCCTCCCCAGCTTTCTTGTAGCCCACTTCAGATACTGGAAGGCCACAGTACTGCTCAGGTCCCTTCCAACCCAAGGCTCTGTAGCTTGGAGAAGAGGAGACTGAGAGGTGACTTCATCAATGTTTATAAAGATGTGCAGGGTGAGTGCCAAGGTCTCCTCAGAGCCTTCTCTTCTCCAGGCTGCACAGCCCCAACTCTCTCAGTCTGTCCCCATAGCAGAGCAGGTGTAGCCCTCTGCTCATCCTCATGGCCCTTCCTGGACACAGTCCAGCACCTCCAGATCTTACCTGTAATAGGGGCTCCAGAACTGGACACACTACTCCAGGTGGGGCTTCACCAGAGTGGAGTAGAGGAGGAGTTTGGACTAGATGATCTCCACAGGTCCTTTCCAACCTCCAGCACGTTGAGATTCAGTGCTTCTGTGATATCTCTGAACTGCCTTGATACATTCTGATGGTCACAATCACATGTTGATAGGACAAATAAAGATTGCAGCTAGAGAATGCAGAGGTGCCATGGACACGTGGACACCCTCCAGAGCATGGAACACAGCCTCTTTAAGAGGCTGCCCTGCCTTGCAGCAGTGCCTGGTCCCTGTTCCATGAGGCTGGTGCCTGGAGAGCCCTGCTGAGCTGCATGGTGGGAAGAGCTCATGTTCTGCTATTGTCACTGACTTGTTTTCATGAAAGTTTAATGCTTCTCCTCTCTCCCTGGCAGTTAGCTGGTTCCTGTGTCCCTGAGCAGCTCAAAAGCAGGGTTGCATGGCCAGTGAGGATGGAGCCTCTTTTTGCCCTCCGCAGTTGCCCGCAAGGAGGTTGTGGTGAGCTGGGAACTAGCCTCTTCTCCCAGGTACCAAGTGATGAGATGCCAGGAAATGGCCTCAAGGTACAGCAAGGGATGTTTAAGTTGGATATTAAGAAAAATTTCTTTGCTGAAAGGGATATCAAACACTGGAAGAGGCTGCCCAGGGAGGTGGTGGAGTCGCCATCCCTGGAGGTGTTTAAAAGCTGTTTGGATGAGGAGCTCAGAGCTGTGGTCTGACAGCTGTGTACAGGGAGGTGTTAGGTTATGGTTGGACTCTGTGCTGTTTTCCAAGCAAGTGGTTCTGTGTTTCTATGCTGTAAGCAGTCCTGCCTTCTGCATCTCCATTTCTCCCTGCCTGGGACCCAGTAGCTCAGAGGAGATCAGAGAGATGCTCTTTGGCTAAAGGCTCCCTGCAGGTGGGGTGTGTGTAAGGAGGAGTCACAGCACTGCTGCATCAACGCCCAGGGCCAGGGCTCAGGGGAGCTTGACTGAGGTCTCCCCTTGCTTTAGGAAGCAGAAGGGCCTAATGAAATCTTTCCTTCATCAGTAAATGCCACCGTAGGAAGTGTAATTAATGGATTTACAAGAGCTGGATGTAGACCAGACTGAAATCTAAGCGTGGAGGGAGCTGGCTGGGAGCAGTGTCCTCTACACCGCTGCATTATAAGGTCACTGGCAGGGTGGTGAGAGCTTTGTTGAGCCTCCAGCTCAGGAGAAATTTGGACAGCTTGGAAATTTCCTCCAGCAAAGAAGTGTTTTTTGCGGCCAGAGAACAGAGTGTGAGCAGAGCAGGCAGCTCCTGAGCAGCGAAGTGGAGTAGGGCTGTGGGCAGAGCTGAATGGGTCAGCCAAGCCCTGGGATGGGGTTGCAGAGCTGTCAGTGCTGGGCAGGGCTGCTGCAGCAAGCACCATGTCTAGGTCTTGGAGTCCTGCCAGTCTGGGTCAGGAGGAGGGCCACAAAGATGCTCAGAGGGCTGCAGCAGCTCTCCTATGAGGACAGGCTGAGAGAGTTGGGGCTCTGCAGCCTGCAGAAGAGAAGGCTTCAAGAGACCTTAGAGTAGCCTTCCAGGATCTGAAGGGGGCTCCAGGAAGGCTGGGGAGGGCCTATTGACAAGGTCTTGTAATGCCAGGACAAGGGGCAATGGGTTTGAAGTGGCAGAGGGGAGATTGAAACTTTGCAGTGTTCTTTGCAGTGAGGGTGGTGAGACACTGGCACAGGTTGCCCAGGGAGGTTGTGGCTGCTTCCTCCCTNGGGATCTGCAGGGATCTGCCCCAAAGGCATTGCCCTTCCCCTCCTCCCCATGCACCCCAGCTCCCCAGGCAGAGAGTGGTGAACATTAGCACAAAGGTCTGTTCCTCCCAGCAGAAGGAGCCAGACTTGGTTATCATGAGACTGGCCTCATGGACTCTTCTCACTTCCACAAATCTCCCAGAGACCTTTCTGCTTCAGTCCTGAGGTGATTAAGGAGGAGATCAACCCCCTGTAGCTGAAGGGGGTTGATCTCCATTTTCATTCATCCACTGAATGAAATGCCCTTGCATTCAGCTTGTCCAGCAGGAGACCTCACCCTGATTCCTCAGGCCTACAACAGGTTGCCCAAGGTGGTAGCTGAGGTCCCATCACAGATGATATTCAAGGTGAGGCTCAGCAAGGCTCTGGGCAACCTGATCTGGTTGAGGATGCCCCTGGTGACTGTAGAGAGGGTTGGACTAGATGACCTTTGGAGGCCCCTTCCAATCCAAATAGTTCTGTTAATCTACGATCTCAGTCCTCTTCCTGGAGGTACTTGAGGAGCTCAGAGGGATGCCTGACTGGTGCACACCACCCTGGTTTGCATGATGTGGAAGGACATCACAAGTGCCTTGCATTCACCAGCCAGCCTGCATGGAGCTGCTCGGCCCTGCTCACACTGCATGTGGCAGGAGATTACAGCTCCCAGTGCTGCTCACCTTTTCCACCAGCATTCCCCAGGGGAGAGCTGCACCTGCAGCTCCCACACAAAGCTTTTGCGGCTGAATCTTCTTTTCATTGTGTGGCTTTCTTCCATGTTACTCCAACACCTTGCTACCAGAGCCTCCTGTCACTTAAAGGGCAGCCTTGGAGCCAGCTGCCCCTTCTCTTGGGAAGCACAACCTGCTTGGGTGGCCTCAGGTCTCTAACTGGAGAGCTTAGCCAGCCAGGATGTCTCACACCCGCTTTTGGCCCTAACTCTCCAGTTATTCTACTAGGAAAATGAAAACCATTGGTTAGGAACTGGCTGACAATGGGCAGGAGGCAACGTCAGGCAGAAGTCTCCTGTGACCTGCTGCATGCCCCAGTGAGGATGTGTGCTCCCCACAGAGGATTTCAGAATCCCCCAGCCCATTATGAGGAGCAATCAGCAGCAGCTTTTAATCGATGCATATTGCACTCAGCTGTCACCATCTGTGTTTCCCCATCAGAAATGCAGAAGGAGTGAGCTCCACAGTCACAGCTGGGAGGCCCAGCACAGCTCTGCTGCAACCATCTCTCCTCTCTCCATGTGCCTCCAGCACAGGCAGTCACTCCTGGGGCCAGTGCCTGGGCAGCCCCTGCACCTGTTCCAGGCACCAGGAGGGTGCTCCCAGGCATAGGGACATCATCCTGCATCTCCTGGCTGTCCTGGTCAGTGTGGAGGGCCAGGAGCTCCTGTAGGCTGTGGGGAACCCAGTGCTGTGGTGGGGGTAGAGCCCAGTCCCTGGGAGGTGGCCCACAAAGGTGCTGGCAGAAACAATGCACATTGGCATAAGGCATTTTCAGAGCAGTTGTGGAGGATGCCTCAGAGGGTTCCTCTGCACACTTTCATGGACTGGTGAAGCCACAAAGCAGAAACTGAGGTTTCCAGGAGGAATCTGTGCTTTTTCCTCCAGCCCAGTGGCCCAAGCAAATACCAGACCACAGCATCACTGTAGTGCCCAGCAGCAGCCCTCCAGCAGTGCCCCCAAGGCAGCAGTGTCCCAGCCCTGTGGGCTTGGTGCTCCCATACATGGTGCCTGGTGGGCACACACAGCTGCAGCATCCTGCTGAGCCTCCAGCTAAAAAGGGAGGATGTGCTGCATGGGGCTGCTTTGCCTTGGTGCAGATGAGATTGAGTTCAGTTTTGGGCCCCTAGGTGCAAGAAGGACATTGAAGTGCTGGAGTGGGTCTAGAGAAGGGCAGTGAAGCTGGTAAAGGGTCTGGAGGCTGCTGAGGAGCAGTTGAGTGAACTGGGGTTGTGTAGTGTGGAGAAGAGGAGGCTGAGAGGAGACCTCATTGCTCTCTACAGCTCCCTGTAAGGATATTGCAGTGAGATGGGAGTTGATCCCTTCTCCCTAGCAACAAGTGATAGGATCAGAGGAAATGGCCTCAAATTGTGCCAGAGAAGGTTTAGTTTAGACATGAGGCACAAAGATGATAAAGGGAATGGAACATCTCTCTCAGAAGGAGAGCCTGAGGGAGCTGGGGCTCTGCAGCTGGGAGGAGAGGAGCCTGAGAGGTGACCTCAACAATGGTTATAATGATGTGCAGGTGAGTGCCAGGAGGCTGGAGCCAGGCTCTGCTGGGTGATGCCCAATGACAGCACAAGGGGCACTGGGTGGAAGCTGAGGCATAGGAAGTTCCATGGAAACATGAAGAGGAATTTTTTTCCCTGTGAGGGTGACAAAGCCCTGGAACAGGCTGTTCAGGGGCATTGTGGAGTCTCCCTCTCTGGAGATATTCAAAACCTACCTGGATGTGCTCCTGTGTGGTCTGCCATAGGTGATCCTGCTCTGCAGGAGGCTTGGGTTGGGTGAGCTTTTGAGGTCCCTTCCAGTCCCTGACATTCTGTGATTCTTCCCTGTGAGGGTTGCCAATTCCTGGCACAGGCTGCCCAGGGCAGTGCTGGAGTCCCTATCCTGGAGGGGCTTCAAAGCTGTGTAGATGCAGTGCTGAGGGACATGGCTTAGTGGTGACCTGGTAGTGCTGGGTTAATGGTTGGACACAACAATTTTAAAGGTCTCTCCCAACCAAAATTACTCTCTAATTCTGACTGGGAGCAGCCACCCAGGGTGGGATACCTCAGCTCAGGAGAGAAAAGGACACTTGGAGTGCTCAGGCTGGAGGACAGAACCGACAGGATGCTCACACCCCAGCACAGCCCCAAAGCACAGCCAGAGGAAGGAGGGAAGAAGGTGCTGAGGTTTGGAGATGCACAGCCACGGAGGGGTTGCCATCTCCACAGGGGTGTGAGGAGGTGCTCCATGAGGAGAGAGGTTGAGCTGCAGGAAGCTGACAGGATGTGGAGACCAGAGAGCTGGCAGGATAATTACTTTTTTAATCAAGTCTTTTCAAAACATCTAATTTTATTACTTTATTCTTCCATTTCAATAGCGGAATGATTAAGATGGAATCTTAAAGGAATTCTTCTCACAGTAATAATGTCTCTTATCACAAGAGGTAGTCTCTGTCTGCTCCATCCTGCAAATTCTCAGCATTTGAATATTAAATCTATTCAATATATCAAAAAAAAAAAACCTCCATTTCAGTGATGGGGGAAAAAAAATACAGAAAATAATAAAATAAACCTCTACACAACCCACATATAACATACATTTCCCTTTCTCTCTCTGCTGAAAAAAAAAAAAAAAAATTAACTAACTCTTTTCCCCTCCTAACCAGCTGCTTGAGGAGGGAGCCAACACAGAAGGGAAACCCCACCCCAGGATGTTGGAAGTCTCATCCTTGGATGCTTTTAAGGCCAGGTTGGATGTGGCTCTGGGCAGCCTGAGCTAGTGGAAATTGTCACTGCCCATGGCAAGGGGATTGAAACTGGATGATCCTCGTGGTCCCTTCCAACCCTGACAGTTCTGTGATTCCGTGAGTGCAGGAGAAATCTCCCACAGCTGCCAGGCCAGGCACCAGCTCAGATGGCAAATCATAGAATCACCCAGGTTGGAAGAGACCTCCAAGCTCATCCAGTCCAACCTATCCCCCAGCCCTAGCCAATCAACCAGACCATGGCACCAAGTGCCCCATCCAGGCTTTGCTTCAACACCTCCAGGGACAGAGACTCCACCACCTCCCCAGGCAGCCCATTCCAATGCCAATCACTCTTGCTGCCAAGAACTTCTTCCTAACATCCTGCCCTGGCACAGCTTGAGGCTGTGTCTCCTTGTTCTGGCCCTGGGTGCCTGGCAGCAGAGCCCAACCCAGCCTGGCCACAACCTCCCTTCAGGTAGCTGCAGAGATCAATGAGCTCTACCCTGAGCCTCCTCTTCTGCAGGCTGCACACCCACAGCTCCCTCAGCCTCTCCTCACAGGGCTGTGCTCCAGGCCCCTCCCCAGCCTTGCTGCCCTTCTCTGGGCACCTTCCAGCACCTCAACATCTCTCTTGAATTGAGGGGCCCAGAACTGGACACAGCACTCAAGGTGTGGCCTGAGCAGTGCTGAGCACAGGGGCAGAAGAACCTCCCTGCTCCTGCTGCCCACACTGCTCCTGAGCCAGCCCAGGATGCCATTGGCTCTGCTGCCCACCTGGGCACACTGCTGCCTCATCTTCAGCTCCTCTCTCCCAGCACCCCCAGGTCCCTCTCTGCCTGGCTGCTCTCAGCCACTCTGTCCCCAGCCTGTAGCACTGCTTGGGGTTGTTGTGGCCAAAGTGTAGAACCCTGCACTTAGCCTTGTTCAATCTCATCCCATTGGCCTCTGCACACCCATCCAGCCTGCCCAGATCCCTCTGCAGAGCTCTTCTACACTCCAACGGATCCACACCTGCTCTTAATTTGGTGTCACCTGCAAACTCACTGATGCTGGACTCAATCTCCTGGTCCAGATCATCAATAAAGACATTGAACAGGACTATGCCCAGCACTGATCCCTGGGGCACACCACTGGTGACAACTGCCAAGTGGATGTGGCACCATTCACCACCACACTCTGCCCTCCAGCCAGTTCTTGACCCATTTCAGAGTGAATCTGTTCAAGCCAGGAGCTGCCAGATTGGTCAGGAGCTTGTTGTGGCAAAGGCTTTGCTGCAGTCCAGGCAGACTACATCCACAGCCTGCCCTGCACTCACCAGGCAGGCAACCTGGTCCTCAGAGATCAGGTTGATCAGGCAGGACCTGTCCCTCCCAAACCCATGCTGGCTGGGCCTGATCCCTTGGCCATCCTGTAGGAGCTGTGTTATGGCACTTGAGATGAGCTGTTCCATAACCTTGCCTTGGTCAGGTTGACAGGTCTGGAATTTCCCAGTTCCTCCTCCTAGCCCTTCTTATGGATGGGCACCACATTGGCAGCTTCCAGTCATTAGGGACCTCTCCAGTGAGCCAGGACTGTTGATGAATGATGGAGAGCAGCTTGGGCAGCTCATCTGCCAGCTCTCTCAGCAGCCTGGGATGGATCCCATCTGGTCCCATGGACTTGCGAGGATCCAAGTGGCTCAGTAGTCCCTTACTGCTTCCTCCTGGAATGAAGCTTTCCAAAGCTTTCCAGATCCCATTGAGGATGTGTTGCTTGGTTTGCAGGAGGTATGGATTGAGCTTGTGGCCCTCAGGGTGGTGGCTTACAGAAAGCATCTCCATCAGATTTGGATACTGGTGCAGGGGGTAGGATGTCAGCCCCGGTCCCCAGCTTGGGCTGCCACTGTCCCCAGCTGCTGTGCTCCAGCCATGCATCCCTGGAAGAGGTTGAGCTGAGCTAAACTGCAGTGGAAGTTACACTGCATACATACACACAGAACACTTACTACTACACATGTATTTATAGCACCTAGAGGTGTTCAAGGCCAGGTTGGACAGTGCCTTCAGCAGCATGGTCTAATGGAAGGGGAGTTGAAAATAGATGATCTTGGGAGTCTTGGCAGCCAAGAACACCTCCACCTTGGCTCAGCTCCCTCATGACATATTTTCTACTCTGTCCTGGTCTCCCCTCTGCATCCATACTCCCTTAAGATGAGTGATTTCAAGCTGATGTCTATCTCTAATAGACTTCCCTCACACTTGCTTACCTGAGCCACTGGGTAGAGATTAAAACCCACTGGAGCTTGCCCAGCAGCAGTTCATCAATGACAGTTGTTTCATCACTTCATGCAAACTCACTTGAAATAAATTCCAATTAAACCAGGAGCTGAAAGCATACATTTTTTTTGGAACACTTCTACGCTGGTGGCACATCCTGCACACAGCCCAGACAGCAACTGAGTGCTGGGCTGCAGCAAGAGCAGTGTGGGCAGCAGGGCAAGGGAGGGGATTCTGCCCCTTTGCTCTGCCCTCCTCAGACCCCATTTAGAGTCCTGTGTACAGCTCTGGAGCCCCCAGCACAGGAAGGACATGGAACTGTTGGAGCCAGTCCAGAGGAGGCCACGAAGATGCTGAGAGGGCTGCAGCAGCACTGCTATGAGGACAGGCTGAGAGAGTTGGGGTTCTGCAGCCTGCAGAAGAGAAGGCTCCCAGGAGACCTTGGAGTGGCCTTCCAGGATCTGAAGGGGGCTACAGGAAGACTGTGGAGGGACTATTGACAAGGTCTGGGAATGCCAGGACAAGGGGCAATGGGTTTGAAGTGTCAGAGGAGAGATTGAAAGTGGATGTTAGGAGGAAGTTCTTTGGAGTGAGGGTGGTGAGACACTGGCACAGGTTGCCCAAGGAAGTTGTGTAGCACAGAAGCACAGAATGTGATCAAAGATCACGTTCGGTGCTTCTGTGCTCCACAACCTCCCTGAAGGTTTTCTGTGCTCCACAACCTCCCTGGAGGTGTTCAAGGCCATGTTGGATGAGGCCTTGAGTGACCTGTACTAGTGGGAGGTGCCCCTGCCTATGGTAGGGGGTTGGAACCGGATGAGCTTTGAAGTCCCTTCCCACCTTACCATTCTATGATTCCATGCTCCAGACTTTGCTTCCAGACCTGTTAGCACTCTGTCCCCTGCCCTGTCACTGTGGATGTGGCATCAGGCAACACTCACTAAAAGAGTAATGCTTTCATCTGAGTCTTTGGCAATCCAGCAGCAGACTGAGCTCAAGGTCCTCTGTGCCCATGAATGAGAGGAGGAAAGGGAAGATAGGAAAAGCCAGGACCTGCTCCAGCACTGCAGAGCACTGTGCCCCCAAGCCCAGCAAAGCCCTGGCCAGAAGTGGTCCTCTCTTATCCCAGAAGGATGCAGACTGAGTGCCTCAACAGGCTTTTAATGGAACTGGGATGCTTGAGATGATGCTGGCAGTGGTAGGTGCAGCCAGGCAGGAGGTTGGTGCTGGCTCCGCTCCTGTGCTGGTTTCTTCAGCTGGGAGGGTTGGCACAACTCGTGGGCTCACTGCCCAGAGCCAAGGAAGTGTTTGCAAAAAGAAGTCTTATCATTTCCAGTAAAAGAAAAAAAAAAATTAAATGTAGGATTGGGGCAGTCAAAAAGTAGAAGCACAGAAAGTTGAATCTGCAGAAAGAAAACCTTTCCAGAGCCAGCTACAATGCTGTCAGAAATAAAATGCCTCCAGTTTCTGGATGCAAATTTCTTCCTCTGGTTTCTCAGTTTTCATCTGCAGGGAGAGGTGAGGCTCATCTATGAGCATGTTTTAAGCCTTAGCTGGGTAGGGGTCCCAAAGCCACAGGAGATGCTGCAGAGATTCACCTGGGGTCCACATCCATGCAACACATCTAAGCATGAACTGTTGACAGAAATTCTCTTTGAAGTTCATTCACTGAATGCCAGCATGGTGGGGATTGAAAGGAACCTCTGGAGATCATCCAGTCCAACCCTACTGCTAAAGCAGGGGCACCACAGAAGCTTGTCCAAGATCACAATGTCCAGGTGGGTTTGGAATCTCTCCAGACGAAGAGACTCCATAATCTCTCTGGGGAGCAAAGAAGTTTCCCCTTGTGTTCAAGTGGAACCTCCTGGGTTCCAGTTTGTTCCCTTTGCGTCTTGTCCTGTCACTGGGCATCACTGAGAAGAGTCTGTTCCTAGCCTCTTGCCTCCCACCCTTTAGCTCTTGTCAAGCATTGATCAGATCCCCTCTCAGGTTGCTCTTCTCCAGGCTCTCAGCCCCAGGGCTCTCAGCTTTTGCTCCTCACAGAGATGCTGCAGTGCCCTCAGCACATTTGCAGCCTCTCCTGGACTCTCTCCAGCAGTTCCCTGTCTCTCTTGAACTGAGGATCCCAGATATGGACCCAGTACTCCAAATGTGGCCTCACTAGGGCAGAGTAGAAGGGAGAAAAACCTCCCTCACCCTGCTGGTCACACTTTCCTCAATGCACCGCAGGACACCATTGGCCTTCTTGGCCACAAGGGTACCTTGCCAGCTCACAGGGAACTTCTTGTCCCCCAGCACTCCCAGCTCCTTCTCCACAGAGCTGTGTGACCTGCCCTGGGGGATCTTACTCTACAAGGGGGATTGGATCTTTTGAAGTCCCTTCCAAACCCTAACATTCTGTGATGGACAGGTGGTACGGGTGCCTGGTGCAAGAGACAGCAGCAGGGAGCTGCTAGTATGATTTGTGTCCCCTTCATCACACCCTCCACACCTTTCAATCAGCTCCCACCACCTTATCTACCTTGTCAGCCCCAAAGCCCTCTCTTCACCCATCCCCCTGACATGTGGTGCTGCACAGAGAGCTGGGACACAGTCCCACCACTGAGCCCTTTCTTTCTTTTTTCTTTCTTTGAGGAGCAGTTCCCAGAGCATAACATTTTAGATATGCAAATGCCTTTGCCTGCAGATTCTCCAGCAGGTGCCAGGGAAGGACTGAGAGAGAGAGACAGGGAAGAATGCTCTGATTGTATCAAAACCTGTTTTCCTGCCCAGGGGAGGATGGAAAGCAGCTCCTCAGTCTCAGGAAGATGATTCTATTTAAACCACAGGCTCGTGTTGTAGCTGCTTCTTATTTACTAGACTGGAAAGTCACATTAAGAAGTTATCACTTATCTTGCAGGAGAACAGATTAAGAGTGAAGGACTGTTCCCTGGTTTGCATATGGCTGCACTTCCCAGGTTACTAAAAAGACAATTGATGCACCAGTTCAGGAAGAAATATGATTTTCATTATGATACACAGGCAGCAGGGATCGGATTCTAATGGTCCCCTGTCACCAGTGAAGAGCAAAAATGGCCTGTGACCACTGTCATGGAAAAAAAGGTTTCTCTGATGTTCTGCATAGCACAGAGAGCTTTGGAGGTTGGGGCTTTGCGCTTGCAACATCTCGATGGCAGTGTTAAAGGGAACAGCTCCTGGGTTGGGTAGAGAAGGAACTCTTGGTCTCACAGCAAGGAACTTGTCTCCTCACCCAAGGAATAGTGTCCCAGGCATGGTGCTTCAGGACATGGTTTAACCATAGAATGGTTTGAGTTGGAAGGGACTTTAAACATCATCTAGTCCCAACTCCCCTGCTATGGGGAGGGACACCTTCCACTAGAGCAGGTACGGCAATGCCTCATCCTNTTGCAAGACCTTGTCAATAGTCCCTCCCCAGTCTTCCTCACCAATCTAAACCTACCCTGCACCTTGGCCTACCACCACAGGTCCTTATAAATAATCTCTCTTCAGATTTCCTCTAGCCCCTTTCAGGCACTGGAAGGTTGCTCTAAGGTCTCCTTGGAGCCTTCTCTTCTCCAGGCTGAACATCCCCAATTCTCTCAGCCTGGCCCCATAGTAGAGGGGCTCCAGTCCTATGATCTATTGCAGCCCTCCTCTGGACCCTCTCCAATGGCCATGTGATGTTAGGTCAATGGTTGGCCTCAATGACCTTAGAGGTCTTTTCCAGCCAAACCAAATCTATGATTTATATTTGAAATCAATTTTAATTTAATTACAAAGGAGTAAGTTCTCCACTTTGAGGGTAGCAGAGCCCTAGACTAGGTTGTCCAGAGAAATTGTAGAGTCTCGATCTCTGGAAGCATTCCAGACCTGGCTGGATGTGTTCCTGGGTGATATACTCTAGGTGATCCTGCTCTAGCAGGGAGATTGGACTGGATGAGCTTTACCCAACCTCCACCTGTGATTCTGTGAGGTAAGGTACCACAGTAGGTTGTGTATTCAGCACTCATAGAGTCATATAAGTTGGCAGAGACCTTTAAGATCATTGAGTCCATTCATTAACTCAGCTCTGCCAGGTCACCAAGGAGAGGTCAAGTGCAAGGTCGTGTTTGTGGGTTGTGGCAGTCTCAAGCATAGATATAGACTGGGCAGTGACTGGTTTGAGAGCAACTCTGAGGAGAGGGTCTCGAGAGTGCTGGTGGATGAGAAGCTCAATGAGAGCTGTCAGTGTGCTCCTGCAGCCCCCCTCACCCCGGAGTACTGCATCCAGTTCTGAAGCCACTATTACAGGAGGGATATGGAGGTGCTGGAAGGTGTCCAGAGAAGGGCCACAAGGATGATCAGAGGGCTGAAGCTGCTCTGCTGTGAGGAGAGACTGAGAAAGTTGGGGCTGTTTAGTCTGGAGAGAAGGCTCTGAGGTGACCTTATTGTTGCCTTCCAGTATCTGAAGGGGGCTACAAGAAAGCTGTGGAGGGACTTTTTAGGCTGTCAGGTAGTAACAGGACTGGGCAGAATGGAACAAAGCTAGAAATGGGTAGATTTGGACTGGATGTTAGGCAGAAGTTCTTCGCCATGAGGGTGGTGAGAGCCTGGAATGAGTCGCCCAGGGAGGTGGTGGAAGCCTCATTCCTGGAGGTGTTTAAGGCCAGGCTGGATGAGGCTCTGGGCAGCCTGATCTAGTGTGAGGTGTCCCTGCTCATGGCAGGGGGTTGAAACTGTATGATTCTTGTGGCCCCTTCCAACCCTGACTGATTCTGTGATGGCTGGGATTCAACTGGTGAAATGCCTTCTTCACAGGGGCCTGCATCCAAGGCACACTGGGCACCACGATCAGCCCTAGATCCTCCATTGGCTCCTCCTTCTCTCCCCAAAACACTCAGCCACCTAAGGGAGAGAAAACGTGCAAAGTGCCACTTGCCCAGAAGCAGAGATGTGTTTTACCATGCTGAGTGGGCTCCTCCATCCCACTCCTCATGCCTGGTTGGCTGGGTACCAGAAGCAGGCAGTCTAGAGGCAGGAGCACACAGATGGCTCACGCCACCAGCAGGAGCTGATAGCAGTATTGGAATATTGGTTATTCCCCACAAATGATTCAGGGATAATTCCCAGGGGAGGGGAGAAAACTTCCAAATCGTATTTGTGAGTTACAGAAATTCTTAATAATTGATACATTTAAAAAATTTCTCTTTTTAGCTTCAGCAGAACACCAGGAAAGCTGGGGAAAGGCAGCAGCAAGTGAGTAGCTGGGATTTAGGGTTGGGGTTTTTTTTCTCCTTCCCCTCCTATTTAAAGCTGGGGAAAGGCAGCAGCAAGTGAGTAGCTGGGATTTAGGGTTGGGGGGTCTTTTCTCCTTCCCCTCCTGTTTAAAGCTGGGGAAAGGCAGCAGCGAGTGAGTAGCTGGGATTTAGGGTTGGGGTTTTTTTCCTTCTTTGCCTCCTGTTTAAAGCTGGGGAAAGGCAGCAGCAAGTGAGTAGCTGGGATTTAGGGTTGTTTTTTTTTCCTTCTTCCCCTCCTGTTTAAAGCTGGGGAAAGGTAGCAGCAAGTGAGTAGCTGGGATTTAGGGTTGGGTGGGGTTTTTTTTTCCCTTCCCCTCCTGTTTAATTACTCCACTGCTGTAAAAACTAAATCAAGTTTCAAAGGTAACTCCAAATTCCCCCCCATCAGGAGACAACAGGCAGCCCTTCCCAGCTTGTGAACTTCCAGACAGCTGGGCTGAGCAGCTTCCCTTTAAAGCCACCGAAGTTAAAGACAAACAATTTAGGTCCATTGATCTGTAGCTGCGGAGCCTCCTGTTGAAACTGGCGGGGAGAAGGGAGGAAGCACAAAGCGCAGCGCAGAGGATTTCCTTTGCTTCGCTTAGATTAAAGGACATCAGGATGAGTGGTTGGTGTGATGATCAAAAGATTGAACACAGTCTGCACCTGTCATAGGTACCAGCTCCATTCCTTACGGATGAAAACGGAGTGGAGCTGGCATAGCATGAGGCACTTGGAGGGAAGGGATGTGCAGGGAGTACATTTAAAGCAGGCTGCAGGAATATAGGATTAAATGTTAGTGTTGTGTGATGAAATGCTAATTTTGCTTAATTAGGCCATTCCTAGCACAGAGTTCCTGTTGATCAGAGCTCTCCCTAGCAGATAAAGAGGGTGAATAGGGAAGAGTTTCTAAATACTGATTGGGGAAAACAAAATCCCAGAAAATGGTTTCAGAAATTAATGATGTTTGCAATGAGGCTCTTGTTGGGATGGAGCAAGTGGGAAGCTCTCCTCTTGATTCGCTGTTTCGTTCTTCCTCAAGAGGCTCTGCCTTGCCCACAGGAATGTAGAGTCCCTCTGCTTCCAGCAGTCCTAAAATTGGACAGTGAATCTGGAGACTGCTGGGACATGAACAGCAGGGATGTGTCCTCCCCAGGGCTGACACTGAAGTGTTGTGCCATGGTCAGAGAGTGACAGTCCGTGGGAGCTGAGCTCCAGACATTGCCATGTTCCTTGAGGATCCTCCTTTACAGCTTTTAGCAGTTAAACTCATCCCTGAAATCACAGAATCAGAGAATCATTTTCATTGGAAAAGACCTTTAATATCATTGAGCCCAATCATTAACCAGCACTGCCAGGTCACCACAAAACCATGGCCCTCAACACCATATCTATATGACTTCCAGGGATGGGGACTCCATGATGGCACAGGGCAGCCTGCTCTAGCCCTCAAACCCATACCAAGGGCCCAAGGCCAAGCTGTTGGCTGGTGTCACCATGCACATTTATATGTAGAAGACCCTTGCCTATAGCATTTCCCAGCAGCTTTTGCTCCCTGACACATCATCGGTGGGGTTGGAGGTGTCACAAGGACTTCCATTGCCAGGACACCTGGAGCAAAGGAGGTGAGAGGTGGCTCACCTTGGAAGCTGTAGGAGCACTGCTATGGCTTCAACATCTGCTGTGGCACTGCCAGCACCACTCACCACATCACTCTCCAAATGTCCTCCATGCTGTGCAGGGAGGGACAGAGGAGCAGCCAGGCACTGATGGGAACAGTGTGAGTGACAGAGAACGGAGGAGGCTGCTGCTGCCAAGCTCCCAGCCCCAGCCGAGCTGCTGCCTGGTTTCCCAAGTGTCCTGGAGGAGCATGAGAAGACTTTAACTTCTCTATTGATGACCTTGATCCAGGCA
>VWYK01041203.1:0-57952 GCA_013399775.1 Semnornis frantzii | reverse complement strand
ATCACTTACAGACCCCAGTGGTAGGCAGCTGTCTGTCTGCATATTTTATGACTTGTAAGTACTTCATTAATGAGTTTTACAGGGAGTCAACTCCTGAAGGCACATGCAGTAAGAAACAAGATCTGTGGGTTGGCTTAGGTGCCTTGCTGTTCATATGTGTGAGCTGCCCCATGAACTGCTGTGAGAAATGAGTGTTGATTTTGAAAGGGTGAGGGCAGAAATACAGTCATCTTTCCTTCTGACTCAGCAAGTGCTAAGCTTTGTACTGTGTTCCTGACTCTAAGGCAGTGCTGCCTGGTTGCAGAGGACAGCTCTCTGCCTTTTGCTGCACAGGAAACTGAGTCACAGAGATGGAACACAATTTATAGCTTGGAGGGCATTCCTCTGTTCAAGCTTTTGGAACTCTCCAGTCTATCCTTGAGTTCTGTCTTTTTGACCAGTGTTTCTCAGTCTTCTGAAACCAGTGTTTTTGTGGCTATCTTCCATTTAACACAAAAGTGAGATGAGACTGTGCAGTCGGTCTGTGTTTTGAGTGACCAGGAGAGATTAGTTTTCTGATGAGCAGGAAGTAGAGGAAGGAAGATTTTCTTGGCTTTAGATGCTGATGAATCTAAAGAGATGCCTGACTTTCACATCCTCTGCCTTCAGGGATGTCACAAGTCATGGGCTGTAAAGCACTTCACTATCCTTGCTTTTACACATGTTACAGGGTTATGCACCCAGAGCAGTGACCCCAAAACCAAGCTATCAGTGCTCAGTCTTCTGTGGGGGATAGCAGCATGTGTTTATGTGTATACTTTTCAAACAATTTTCTGTGTTCTCGTATATAAGACAGTTAGATTGCTTCCAAGACATCCTTTAGTCCTGCTGTACCTTTAGCTTGAAGTTTGCTCCTTGTTGGGAAGTTTAGATGTTATCTCTTATCTGAGCACTGGCAATGGCAATTTGGCACCCAAATGATTCCCTGTCCTTAGCCATGGACTGAGTGAAGTGCAATTGTGAACAATTAGACATGTTAATTTCTAAGAAACTCAGGTTCTTGGGCTTGCTGTTTTTTTAAATGAAAACTGAGACTCTGTAGCAAACAAGTGACTTTGGACGTTGGTGGCATCTACATGGACCTAAAGTGTCAGTCCTTCAGTCCTAGCCCCACACAGGGTTTTTACCTGAATGCTTGATCTGATGGTTGGACTGGCAAAAGCAGGCTGCAATTGAGAGTCTGTAATTCTTAAGAGCTAAGTTCAACAGAAACAGACACGAAAATTTAAGACAAATTACAGTGTGGCAAACAAAACAAAGCAAAAGCCTGGAGGAAAGAATGCGTAGAAATCAAGAAATTTGACCTAGAGCTACAGGACTCTGGGCCGATTTCATCTGAGGTTGATAAGAAAGATTTGAGTCTACTTGTATTTTAAGCATACTGGTTCAGTAGTCCTCTGCAGACTTTCCTAAGAAACTTGATGAAGTGTGCTGGCAGAAAATGTGTTTCTGAACCTCAGCTTAGGGAACTGGCTCTTGCTTGTGGATAGACAACTATTCAGAGGGAACATTGCACCATGACTTGGTAAGATCCGAGGGTAGTTTTAGCAGTGGTGGAAGAGTGTAAGATGTTGAGAATCCATTGATGCAAAGTAGAAGCCCTGTTCTTTGGGACATTTAACACTGGCCTGCATACAAGATCAGTTCAAGAAGTAATCTGGCATTTGTGAGGGGAGGGACTGGTTGATCTTGTAGGTCGTCTTACGTGTCTGAGATTCAGTCTCACACTGTAACAGGAATGACAGCACTAGTCTTAGGTGAGAACGAAGTCAGTGACATGAGCAACATCACATTTCAGATGGCTTCTGGTAAAATTAGAAACCTGGCAGAGCAGTTGTGCATTTGCTGTATTTCACTGAGGGTATCACACTTGTTCTGGGTATATGGAAGAGCTGTTCTGTGCGGTAGCTGAAATACATCTCAGACACTAGCAGGGATTTGGCAATGTCAGAGTTGCCTATCAGGATCATCATAATACTAATTTAGTGTTTAAGATTACAACGTAATTAGCAACCACTTAATTAATTCTCTCTTCCTCTGTAATACAGGCCAATCTGTTAGCTACTTCTTTTCAAGTTGGAGGTGATAATTACCCTCGTGGACCAGAGATAAAATAGGAACCACCTCAAGTCTTCATGCAAGGCAGATTTGAACCTCCCTCCATTTTAAAGTTGTTCTTTTAGGTTGTGAAGATGCTTTGAACAATCTTTTTTTCTGAACCGGTCTTTTTGTAGCTGTGTAGCTCCTGAGTTCACCAGGGACAGGAGAGCCTAAAAACCTAGAAAATAAAATGCTGTTCTCCATTTCTGAGTGGGGAAACAAGGAAAGTGAGAAATCTAACTTTCACAAGTAAAGTCTGTTTGTATTTGATTCCCAGCTTGATCCCCTCTTGGATGCATCTCTGAGTTTTTGGCTGTTTCCCTATTGTCAGTTCCAGTGACCTTGTCTCAAACCAAATTTGATTCTCTTGCCTCTCTGATTTTCATGATATAGCAGTTGTGCTTTGTGTCTTTCCTAGGTATGTTTATGATGAATGGTGGGGCAAGTAAGTGTCCCAGAATGTGATGCTTTCAGTGCAAAGATTTTAGGAAATCTGACTTTGTATCTGAGTTATGAAAATGGTTCAGTGTGGCTAGGATCTTGAAGCTTAAATGGCAGGTTAGTGGACAGGCTCATCTAGATGTACATTTCCTTTTCTCCCTCCAAGTAAAATTAGCAAACATCATGTGCATGATTCTATTCCGCTTGCTGGCATTCTGTCTGTGGAAAGAGAACTTTAGTCATAGGATGAAATTGTGAAATACCCACTTTCAAGCATTGTGAAGGCACTTGGGAATCTGATTTCAATGTTTGTGGTTATGTCTGGATAACAAGTTTTAGCTGGATCCCCATATTGTCTTGTAATTGGCTATCTGACCCTTTAACCCTCTAGTCCTTTATGCTGTTGCATATCTCCAAAAGTACTACTGCTGATGCTAATTGGTGAGCTTGTCTTATTTACTCTGCTCTCTGCTGAGCCAGCAAAACATACTGAGCTTAGTGTGCAGCAGCATAGATATACAGGTGGATGGTGTGAGATAACTGATGGGGCACAAAGAGGCTCTTCATAGCCTCTATTGCTAGCAGCAACTTTGTTGTGAAAGCCCCAGATGGCTGACTGAGAATGGGAGTCTGCTGTGCAAGGTGCTATGCAGAGATTATGAAAATGCTTTGAGCTTCTCAAATAGAATAGTAGAGGAGTGTCAGGTCTTGCTTATTTTTAATAGCTACACATCAGTGAGGTTGCTGCACTGCTTTCTAACCATGTGCATTGAAATAGGAGTATTTTAATTTAATTTCTTAAAGAGCATTACCATAAATTCACTGTGGAGCCTAAGCTACATACGTTCTCCTTTACAGAAGTCTTGTTCATTTGGTAACTTCAGAGATTGATCAACATTTGTGTTTTCATTTGCAGACAGCAATTATCAGCTACGACTACCTCACCTCTCTTCGAAGTGTCCCATATGGATCAGCGGAATATGACTTCCTCAAATCACAGGTAGGTGATAGCACTGGACTGTTGGAAATTCTGCAAGGCACAGGACAGGTGTGTTGCCAAGCTCATTACTGTAAAGCAAACAATTAAGCTGTCTGCTTAGTAGTTCAGTATGCCTTGTAACAAATGGTTAACAGCGAACTGTGTCACATGTTAGATGAAATTCTTGCAGGACCTGCATTGCCCAATGGAGAAACCACATGAAACCTGTGCTCACTTTATATCCTTTAGGGATTCAGATGCTTGGTGTATTGAGTAAGATGCATTTGGACTCTAGTCACCAGTCCTCTGCTGCCTAGACTGGCTGTGCAAAAACCATTTGCTGAGAAGGGACTGGCAGTGGTTTCTTACCCTACTTATTGATTGGTAGTGACCATAACATGAAGGCTGAAGGATTTAAAGTAAAAGGAATTGTTGGAGGAGGAGTAATAGGCAGGAATTAGGCTTGCAGATCTCCAAAGAAATAAGAATTGGGCAAAGAAATGTGCATCTCATTGCAAAACACGTTGTTGTGTTTTGATACCAGTAACTAACACAGATAGAAAAAGCATAGTGAAAAGGATGATGAGCACCCTTATTGCTCCTCTCAGTCTTGTGCTGCACCTTTCACTCCAGCCTACAACCCTACAATACCTTGAGCTATCAGTGACATTTAAGTTTTAGTGACGTGAATGTGGTATATGTAGCCAGGGTCTCTCTGCCGTTCCAGCTCAAGGCCTCTTTAGAGTGCAAAATATGGCTTGTGCCGAATGATGCTGTTCTGCGTAGTGTGCTCGAAGCTCTTTAACTGCAGTTGTTTTCTTGGTGCATGTAGGGCTTAGGCCACTGATGTGGTTGAAATGTATGAGTGATGCACTCCAGAGACTCTCAGACTGGAGTGATTCAGGACTCTAAAGCTGTAATCATCAGTGAACCAGACAGAAATCAGTGGCGCTGGACTCCTGGATGTTTTGATATTCTTCTGACAGAAAATCCACACCGTCTCTATAGTGTTAGAGTTTTTGGAATAGTTTGTATAGAGGTTTCCTTGGGCTAGTTCTCATCTTCTCCTGTCTAAAGATGCTAAGCTGTTCTGTAGCTCCATATCCCAGGTGAATGGCACTGCTGCTCTGGCATAAACTGGAAGATGAATGTGTTAGAATTTAGTGCTTCTGCCAATGTCTCTGCCAAGTACCTTTGAAACCTGGTTTGAGGAAAGACCGCTTGTGACTTTCTTGAACAACACCCAAGTTATGGAGTTATCAGTGCTGTGGACAGCTTGTCATTTGGCAGCAGTTTGCAGCAGCCTTTGCAAATTCCTGACCTTTTGCCATGTCTCTTCATGGCTTCATTAACCTCTGTCGTGCAGGTTTTGATGGTTTGTCAGTTCATGCCCTGAGCAGCAAGAAAGGGCCCTGTTTGCTGGCACTGCACAAATCTGTGCTCTTCCTGCTTGGCAACCAGGACTAGCTGAGTCAGCCTCTGTGCATGGCAGAGCCACTGGCAAGCACAGCAGGTCAGCATGACACAAGACCATTCTGTGGCACGGCCAGCAGTAGCCTTTGGCTACCTAAAGGGGAGTGAGCTGGGAGACAGGAGGAAGAGGATGCAGGCATAGCAGGAGTTAGTAAAACTTGTCTTATGGAGGCCTCTTTTTTCTGTTGGCAGATGTTATGGAGGGCTAGCACTAAGCTTGACAGTGACAGCAGTTGTGAGTTCCTCAGTAACATAATATCCCTGTAGAGCTTGTGCTCAGTTTGCATGGGAGAACTTTTTGTGTCTGAGCAATTACATGTAGAACCCTTGATCTCAGTGCAACTTTGAGTCTATACTGCCTTGCAGCTCTTTTAACACTCTGTGGAAGCTGATTCTGTTGGTCTAGGACTAGTTCAGAATGATTTTGTAAAAAGTTGCCCTGTTGGAGGTGATACTAAAGATTAGTCACTGTAAGAGATCAAGAGAATGTGAGTGCCTTTCCCAAATAAGTGGTGTATGTGAAGGATGCTTATCCAGATGCCACTCATACTGCTCTGTTCTGGATAGATCTCTGGTGCTCTCAGCTGTTCTTTGTACTCTTGTTCATTTCTTTTTTTTCAGAGAGGGCAACCTAACCTCCTCTTTTTATACTGGGAGTCTGAAATTTTCTTTTAAGCATGTATATTAATTGGTTACTGATTTCTAGCCTCACTTTTGGTACTGTGGCTAGAAGAGAGATTCTGCGAAGCAGGAATTTGGTGACTTGGGGCTGCAAATAGTGCCAGCAGGTCTGGGTGGAGCTGCTGTACCTCTTTCTCCAGTGAGGGGGTGCAGCTGCATGTGTGTCTGGGATGGAGTTGCAACTGGTTGCATGCACTTTTTCCATGCATCTCCTCCTAGTACTCAGCATACCAGTAGGTGCTACTCCAGTGGAAATAACATTTAGCTTGCTCTCCACAGGTTCCCAGTTAACTCTTAAGCTGGAGACTCTAAATTGCCCGTGGCCTCAGATGAGGGATGGGAAGCCTTAGTGACAGCACCAGTCCCTGGCATATGGGGGCCAAACAGGGATGTAGTCATTAGGAATCAATTAAATGCAAAGCAGATTAAGAAGTAAATGGGTTCCCTGGGGGCTTTTAACCAGGTTCCCACTTAGCTCCAAGGAATTCTCTTCTATCTTACTTTATTTTCCTGTCCCTCATTGTCCACTTCTGATGCTAATGCCTTCAGCTCCTCAATTCTCAGTACCTTTTCACAGCCAGCAGGCTGGGGATGTTCTGCTGCTTTCTAAGAGGCAGGAAGCAGTATCTGGGTATTCACTTTGTCTCCTGGAGTTGGTTTGCCTCTCTGCTTTTCCTATCAGTCAGAAGATATGAGAATCCACCTTCCTGATGGCACTCTCAACCCTTCCTTAGCAACAGCCAAGAGAAACCAAAAAAGTCATATTTTCCATTTCTGCTTCTGCCCTTTATCTCACTCCTGATGGCTTGACCATGTAGGTAACTTGATCTTTTTCTGGGGTGTCTGCCGTTTATCTATATTTAGTGATAATGCCAGTCTATGAATGTCAAGGCTAGTGGTAGCCATGGTTAGCCCCAAGACATTGACCATCTGTAGTTCTAGCGTCAGGAGCATTAGGGGACCTAAAAGCTTTCTTCATGTCTGTCTTTGCTGTCATGGCCATCTTTGCACCTGTAAACTTGGGTATTTCTTCCTGTTTGTGCCCTTGCTTATACTGATTCAGAAGAGGAAGGATGACAACCTGCTTAGTGCTATTTCCTTACTTAGCGCTTTCTCAACAAACCATTTCATTCTGTAGAGGGCTGCATTTCTCTGACAATCTTCTGCCTCCTTGACCATTTGTGTCCTCAGTTTAACTCAGCCTACTCTGACATTTCCAGTGTGTCTTTCATCATAGCACCTGGATGTCTTGGTTGACACTTCCTATATTGCTGGCATCAATTTCTGTTGATCCCACTGTCAGTCAGTCAGGATCTCACGACATGCAGATTGTTTAAGGGCTGGAATCAGTGGGATCCCAAGTTGCCACCACTGTAGTAAGATGATTGCAATGGGTTGCTCATCTTGCAGACTTCAGTACAAGGAGCCATAGTTGAAAATCATGAGCAGGACATTTTTTGTTTTCCTCTCTAAGATGAAGGGTTGCTGCTGTGACTGTAGATGATGGAGCTGGTTGTGTGGGTGGGGTTTTTTTTGGGTGGGGTGGTGTTTTATTTGTTTTATTAGAGACGAGGTAGCAAGGAAAGGATCTGTGGTCAAGGTATCTTGGGAGAGAGTGGGAATCCATTCTTGAATTAACTTTGGATACAGAGTTGCTTTGTCAGGGAAAAGCCATTTGGGAATGTTAATTAAGTTTACTTTTTTTTTATTTATTTACAGAGCAGAATGAGGATGCTCTCATTCAAACTCCTGGTTATTTGGCTGTCAGTACATGGGCAGATATTTGGAAGGTGCAACCTCGTGCCATCATTATACAGTATATGATTCCTTGTTCCCTGGAGGCTACTCATAGTGTTTGTTATGTTGTCTCATGACGGGGTGGATGTTTTCACAATAAGCTGTATCTCACAGTGAAGTTGATTGACTGAAGGATGCTGGAAAGAAAATGAGTGGGTGTATATGTGTGTGTATTTTCCAAAAATAACTTACAGTTTCTGGATAACTCAGACAAATGGAATAGCCTATGTCTTTGGATTTCCTTCATGAGTCAGTAACACTTGTATGCCTTAAACAATAGGAAGCTATGTCCTAAAATAGTTTCTTTGTGATGGAGATGGACTATCTGCAGAGAAATCCCTATGAGCTCTCCATGGCACTCCTTCAAAAAGGCATTTGTGAGTGGGGACTGTGAGCTGTTCTATATCAGGGTTAGTGCTTGTGGTGGTGCCTTTCTCTGCTTGTGCTTCAACCTGCGGTGAGCTGGTTGAAAAGCAAATGAACTCCCTGTAAGACAGAAGAGCCAATAGGTGGCAGTGACTTTCTGTCACTGATCTAAATGGGAAGGAGTAATAGGTGAAGAGCTTCACAGCTCATCCACTGTCCCTGAGCTCATCATGTCTGGTTGTCCTATTCCGTGGTTCCCAGGATTTCCCTTCATCTAAAAGGCATCTAATGCAGTCTAAAAACGCTACTAACAAGGGCCAGCTAGTGGCTTGATGACTCTGAATTTGAGCACTGCTGTCTAGTAAACTTCCTGCCAACACATTAAGCATGAAAGATTTGCACTGAAAACAGGTAACAAACTGTAGAATAGATCTTTATCATTAGAAAACACTTCCTTTTCCTCTTTCTGCTTTCTAGTGCAGTGTCATCTGAATATTATGGACACAGCATCTCTAGGTTTTAATTTTGTAGAATTAGGGAGGTCCCTTTGGGGGGGGATGTGTGCCTATGGAAAAGATGTTTCTTCTGTCCCATACAGTGATTTATTCAGAGAAATGGGCCATCTCACTGTGACATTTTAGAGGGAGGAAGAAGTGAGAAGAAGGAGGCAGTTCCTCACTCTGTATTTTTCCTGGCTGTGCACCTTCATCCTTGAAGTGCTGCACTGTAGGAGCATGAGTGTGAGGTGTTAGGTACTTGCCTAAATGGTTCTACGTCTTTATTGCACCTCCTCAGCAGTTCAGCTCTGTGCCTTGGGAGCGTTTAATCTTCTGCCCTCCAGGTGGGGCTATCCCTTTTCATTTGAATCCCTGAAGACCTCATTACTTTTGTTTCTTTGTAGCTGCTGAAGAAGTACATAATAGCCGAAGTAATATATGAAGAACATCTCAACCGGTACAGTGAGGAAGCACTTGAAGGATGTAGGTTGTGAGGAGCCTACACCACGAGGAGCACTATAAAAAGAGAAAATGGGAAGTGAAGATGTAATCTTACTTAGCATTTAGATGATGCCTTGAGTCCCAGTGTGAAACAAACAACTCATCAATGCAAAGTTAAGAGATATGGCAAGAGATGGTATCTTCTCTGAAGAGCTCATGATTGAGATTTGTTTACATGCCTAGATTTTCCCCCTAGATGTGAGTGGCACAAATAGATATGAACATAGGATTTCACAGAGGGTTGTGAAGGTCTGTGTAAAGACAGAAGGAAACAAGAAGAAGGGATTGCTTTAGGATGCCTCTCTAAGTAAGTTATTTCTGGTCCCATTGACTTTGAATCTAGCCATAATTAAGGATGTTATCTTAATGAGGGACTGTGTTGCCTTGAGCTATTGGCCAGTTTTTAATGTGACTTGGTTGTTGGAGGCCACCTGTGAAATCAGTATTGCTGACAGGTAGCCTGTGCTTCATTTTAAGAATAAGAAAACAGCTGGCTTGAGAATTGAAATAATTTTATTTGAGTAGGATAAATGGGTAACTGAAAGATTAATTTAGGGGTAGAGACACAGCAATACTTGCAGTGACAAAGTGTCTCAGATGTTGTTCTGTTTTGTCTTTTGAGTCCTTAACAAGACCTCTGTCTTGGAGTCTGTTCTCTTTTCTAAAGTTACTGTAGTCAGCTTGCAATGGAACACCAGCTGGAAGGACCCTAAATTAGGAGTGGTAAGACTGGCACAGCATGCAGGAGATACTTCATTTATCAGGCCAGGTTGGAGTTTCAAATAAGGGCTGAATCCTGTGGACTTGCTCTGCTAAACCAGTGACCTTATCATGTTCTTCTGAAAGTCTATCTGGTGAAAGAACGTGCTGGAGGTTAGCACACAATTATGTTACCTGTCAAGCCAGTGTCTTTAGTTAGTCTTTCAAAGCAGTGTTGAGAGAATTGCTGTGGTAGGTGGAATCTTGCAAACACTTCTCTGGGCTTCTTATCAGTGTTGAAGGTCTTATCAATGAGGGTTCCAGGCAAACTCCTATGGGGGCCACTCCGTTGCATACTTGAGGGAGAGTTGTCTCTGTAAGGAACTTTACTTCTTTCATCATCTGGTGGCCTAAGAGCAGGCAGATGTCTGCCAGGTTGAGGAAACTCTGGGGACTAATTAAAAAGGAAGCTGTTTTTCCCTTGAGTTGGAGCAATTGCTAATTTATTTTCAGAATAAACTGAAACAAAACGTAAAGTTCAGTGCCAGGTTTGGAAGCTACCCCTTTATTTACCAGCACATTCAGGTGCTCTGCTTAGAAATTTGCTGATGTGAGCAAGTGCCTGCATTTTTGTACACCTGGACAGGCACATGTCTGCTTATGGATGCGTGTTTGTATGTTCAAGTGTGAGTGCTTCTGTTGGAGGTGCCACTTCTGAGACAAAGTCAAAGGTTCAGAGATGGCGTTAGAGAAGCGAATCCAAGGTGTGCTGGTTTGAGACTAATTGGAATATTTTAATAGAGAAAATTATATTACAGGCTGAGAAAAGCAAACAATGGTGATGTCTGCTTCACTCATAGGCTTGCTGAGATGTTTAAGAATAAGAACATAAACACAGATAAGAGACAGACACTTGGGCTTGCAGACACTCTCGGGCTGTCTAGCTTCTTGTTTTCTCCTCTCTGCTGAGTAACCTCACTAACCGCTTTCCTTCTAACCCGCCTGGCCAGTCCTCCAATCTCATCTTGCACATAAACCAAACCCTGGGGGGGTAAGGTAAAGGGGTGGGAGAAGGTGGAAGGGTGGTTGAGAGCCCCTCTTGGCGACTCTGATTTCTGGCAGGGGGATTGTGTTTCTGTATTACCTTTAACTTGTAAATATTCCCGCCTATTGTGTATATATCTGCTTGTATATTGTGCTAAGCTGTAGATAGAGCTTCAGTCCTTAACTTCCAGCTGGCTGACTCTAGTTTGGCGGATTTTACAAAGTGTGGGGGGGTGGGGAACTCCCAAACCATCACACAAGGTGATAATCCCATTCACTGCTAGTCTAGTTAAGGCAGCTATTGGTCCTGTAGAAGCGGTTTCCATTTTGTTGTTGGTCTTTTTTGGTTTGTGCTGCTTTTGGTTTTGACTTGAGAGTCTTGTCTCAGTGGCTGCAGATTCTGCTGATGATGCACCATTCAGAGCAACTTGCTGTTCCTTCCTCTGCAGCAGCATCATTTTGGCAGTTCTGACATTAGTAACAACTTTTTTTTTTGTCACTGTGTTGAGTTGATGTGACTTGGAAGGGACCCACAGGGAGCAGAGAAACATAGTGACAACGGTCCTCTTTATACAGCTTCCACTCTGTTCTGAGCTCCACTTGAACAATGAATCTGTGTGTGAGCCTCCACATTTACACATGTGCACAGTGCTTTATGAAATGCCTCCTGCCAAACCTGGATCCATTTACTGTCTCACCTGTTTTGGTGAGTTTAGAGGTAAATTCACTGAAAAGGTCGCTAGCAGAAGTGCTTTTCAGAAAACCCCAACTCTTAAACTGTCTATACTGCTCTTGTAATCTCTGTTTGAAAATGTAGGGTTTGGGGTTGCCTGTGAACTCCCTAGCAGTGCAACCTGTTTGTTACTGTAGGGTGCACTGAACACAAGCTGCTTTTTACAGGATTGCTGAAGGGCAGCAGGCTTTGCACTCTGATTTGTTTATTGTATGACTGCTGTGTGAAGAGAAGTGGGGAAGATACTTTCTTCCCTAAAGCTCTTTTTTCTTTTGAGTTTGCAGTCAGACAGCACAGCTGGGCATTTGCAGAGCTCAGCAGGAACCGTTTAATCTCTGCAGTGCCCTGGTATCACCTGCACTGTCTCTCCACTTCCTCTCCAGGACAGCTTCCCTGTTTCTGTTTCTTCCAGTAAGCTGAGGCTTTGCTGTGGCAGCCTGAATTGGGTGTTATTCGTGGTGATCCTTGGCTGGGGAACATCTTTATAATGAAATCACAGAATGTTAGGGGCTGGAAGTGACCTCAAAAGATCATCCAGTTCAGCCCCTAGAGCAGGATCACCTATACCACATCACACAGGAAGACATCCAGGCAGGTCTTGAATATCTCCAAAGAGGGAGGCTCTACAACCCCCTGGGCAGCCTGTTCCAGTGCTCTGTCACCCTCACAGTGAAAAAATTCTTCCTTGTGTTTCTGTGAAACTTCCTATGCCTCAACTTCCACCCATTGCACCTTGTCCTGTCATTGGGCATCACTGAAAAGAGCCTGGCTCCATCCTTTTGGCACTCCCCATTTACATATTTATAAACATTAATGTGGTCATCCCTCAGTCTCCTCCTCTCCAAGCTAAAGAGATGCAGTTCCCTCAGCTGGTCCCTTCATAATTTTTGTGGGTCTGTGCTTGACTCTCTCAGACATTTCCCTGTCCTTGAACTGAGGGGCCCAGAACTGGACACATTATTTCGGATGTGGCCTCACCAGAGCGAAGAAGAGGGTGGGGAGAAACTCTCTCTCAACCTGCTAACCACAGCCCTGCTACCCCCAGAATGGCACTGGTTTTCTTGGCCACAAGAGCACGTTGCTGGCTCTTGGTCAACTTTCCATCCGTTAGGACCCCCAGGTCCTTTCCCCCTTCACTGCTCTCCAGGGATGGCTCCTGGATGATGGGCAGTGAGAAATAGCAAGGCTGGTATCTGGAATCATGCTTTCCTTGCTCTGAGTATGTCCCTGTCCCATGAACTGTGTCCTTGAAGACAAGAAGCGTGTTCAACCTGGTGTATGTGAAGCACTCCCATGAACTGTGCAAACTCCTGCTACCTTGACCATCAGAATTAGCTCCATTGCAACTTTCTTCGACCTCTATTGGCCCTAAAATCCACAGGATAGAGGCTAAATCTGTAGCAGGAAGGAGGCTGATGTTTGATTCTTTTAAACCTATGTTTTGATTTCATGGTAGTAAGTGCTTGATAACGTGGTTGAGAACTGAGCAAAATGCAGGCAGAAATAGCATCACACATGTGCTTCTGGCACATCCCCATCTGAACTCATGTAGCCTCTCACACTGACCCTCTACAGTTGACCTCTCTTTCACTTGCACTGCTACTGAACTGAATCAGCTTCCTGCTCTCGTGAGTCTCCTCTAGCCTGCCCCAGTTCCCCCCTTAATTCTGCCCACCGATGCTTCAGCCCTGGCTGCCACCTGCCTGGCCTGCACTCTGGTGCTGACAGGTTGGCAAAGATTTGCCATAATCTTAGTATTCTGAGAAAACCAAGACCACAGGCAGGAAAGCTCTTCCAGGCTGCAGCTTTGCACGTGACTGTCAATGACACTTGAGCCAGAATGATTCCCTTTCTCAGTCCCTTTCTGGTGTAGGATTCCCAGCTCTGGCAGACTTTGGTTCTCACCTGGAGAGATGAGGTCTACATTGTGTGTGTCTTAGCTTCATTCCCGGAAATCTCACTTCAGAGACAGATATCAGATTCTGTAACATGCTGAAATCCAATCAGCTCACGTCCCAAAGACACTCTTCAATTTGCAAACGACCTAGAAACACATTGTATTTCATATTAGCTTTAAAAGACTAATCATTTATTTGAAGGATACTAAATTTAAATAAAGCAACAGCAAAGAAGTCAAACTCTGTCCTGCATAGTCTTGGAAATGATGGGACATGTGTAGTAAATGAAGGCAAATTCTTTAAATGGCATCGAATCACAGAATGGTAAGGTTGGAAGGGACCTCAAGGATCATCTAGTCCCACCCCCCTGCCATAGGCATGGACCCCTCCCACTAGTACAGGTCACCCAAGGCCTCATCCAGCCTGGCCTTGAACATCTCCAGGGAGGGAGCAGCCACAACCTCCCTGGGCAACCTGTTCCAGTGTCTCACCACCCTCCCTGGAAAGAACTTCCTCCTAACATCCAGTTTCAATCTCCCCTGTTCCAGTTCAAACCCATTGCCCCTTGTCCTGTCATTGCAAGACCTTGTCAATAGTCCCTCCCCAGCCTTCCTGCAGGCCCCCTTCAGATACTGGAAAGCTACTGAAAGGTCTCCTGGAAGCCTTCTCTTCTCCAGGCTGCAGAGCCCCAACTCTCTCAGCCTGTCCTCAGAGCAGAGCTGCTGCAGCCCTCTGAGCATCTTTGTGGCCTCCTCTGGACCTGCTTCAACAGTTCCATGTCCTTCCTGTGCTGGGGGCTCAGAACTGCACACACTACTCCAGGTGGGGTCTGAGGAGAGCAGAACAAAGGGGCAGAATCACCTCCCTCTCCTTGCATGCACTGCTTGTAATTTTTGGATGTGTAGTAAATAAAGGAAGAAGTAATGTACAGGTAAGACCACTTCCCCAGGCAACCTCCATCCCAGTGGCAGGTTCTCCTTTTTCCACCTGCATTGCTCAACAAATTTAATCTCAAGAGGGGAAATGAAATCTGGGTTGCAACATGCCTGGTAATTAACCACAGTGTAATTCTGATGTGCAGTGCTGTCACCCACCATCGGGTGGGAGTGGAAGAGACACTGCATTTTGTTGATGGTCGAACATTTGTTTTCCTCATCATTTTGACATCAGAGGTAATTGCCATTCCTGAAATATTCTCTTGCTATCATTACAAAGCAACTGTTAGGGACAAATTAATTATGAAGAATCTTGTTATGACAGATTAGCAGGCCAACAGAGGACATTTCTTTTTCTTCTTTCCGGCGACTGAATAGTAAAATTTAACAGCTCCCATTTAACTGCTAGAGACGTGTGCTTCTCTGTAAGCCAACACAGTTTGTTTGAGGTGGGGGATTTGCAAAGCTAGGACTAAAGTATGGAGTGGGTTTCCAAACTCACTTTTATTGAGCTTTTGGTTTCCTCATGCAGTGTGCCAAAATGAGTTTGAGCCTGGGCATTGCCATATGGAAGGGAGGTCTTCATAGTTGATATTGGACCAATATCTTGTGTCTGGGTCATGGTCGAGCAGCATTGTGAAGGCTTGGAAGTGAGAAATACTGGGCTTGTGGATTTGATGGATTTTAGAACAAGATGTTATTTGGACTGTTTTATTGTCACTAAGGGTTCCCTATTTAAGGAAGGTCAGATTTGACGTGCTGGTTGAATTCCAAGTGGCCATTGGTGGTCTGTTTGCCTCTGTTTCCCTGGAAGTTGTAGACTACCTACTCCAAATTATTCTTGTGGGGTTCTCTCTGGGAACTGTTGTGCATGTGACCTGTAGAAGGCTGCTATAATGGAGGTGAATGAGGCACCCTGCCTCTCTGAGAAACAAGCATTCTGTCAAATCCCAGGGGAGGAAGAATTTGAAATATCTGGATTGTTCATGACTCTGTTTAGATGATCACCAATTTATGTGTACTCAGGACAGCAATTCATATAGACTTGTTAGCAGTGCTTTCAGAGAGACAGATATTTCATAGTCGATTTGCTGCTATGAGATGGGATGTTAGCAAATCCCAGGTGCTGATAAGAGAATCATAGAGTGGTAGGGGTGGGAAGCGACCTCTGGAGATCATGGAGTAGGGCAGATCACACAGGAACATGTCTGGATGGATCTTGAAACTCTCCAGAGAAGGAAACTCCACAACCTCTCTGAGCAGCCTGTTCCAGTTTTCTGTCACCCTCACAGTAAAGAAGTTTCTCCTTATGTTGAGGTGGAACTTCCTGTGTTCCAGTTTATCCTTTTCCCCTCATCCTATCACAGGACATCACTGAAAAGAGACTGACCCCTTCTTGACACCCATCCTTCAGATGTTTGTAACATTAATAAAATTTCCTCTCAGTCTTCTTCAGACTAAACAGTCTCACGTCTCTCAACCTTTCTTCATAAGACAGATGGTTTGGTCCCTTAATCATTCTTGTAGCCCTCTGTTGGACTCTAGTATATTCCTATTCTTGAACTGAGGAGCTCAGAACTGGACATAGTTCTCCAGATGCAGTCTCACTCGGGCAGAGTAGAGGGGACGGAGACCTTAACCTGCTGGGCACATGCTTCTTAATGCACACAGTTAAAGAAGGAGCCTGTTTTGGGCATCAGAACAGGTATTATCTGCATGTAAAGATGATCCTGGAGGAGAGCTCTTCACATTTTCAGCTTTGCTGCCTTTGTCTCATTCAGATTGTTAAACAGAAGTGACTGGGCAAAGGATCTCTCTGGTTAGGACCCTTATCATCTCCAGCAACTGGATGTACATGCAGTGCTCAGAGAAGAGCATCTTTAGTAGTAATCAATGCGCAGCCCCATTTCATGCTGTGATGTGCTTCGTGAGGCAACCATGAAGTTCCACTCTTTTCCAGAGAACAAATCAAGACCACGTTTATCCCATTTTCCATCTTCTGTCTGGTGATGTCAACTCATAGTTTCATTGTGACTTCATCCTTCTTTGTAGGATCTCTGCGGTCCTTTTTGTCATGCGAAATTGTTCTTTGAGAGTATCCACAGTGACTGAATTTTGCCAGCAAGGTCTGATTCTTTGGAGGATCTTCATCAATGTTGTTCTTCTGTCAGGTTTTGCTCTGACTGCCTTTTTGAAAGGCCTTTTGCTTCGAGTTTATTATTTGCCTTCTACCCAAAGTTTGAAATTACCTGCCTTTGACTAACCTGTTGATGGAGATTGCCTCTTGCCTGTTAGCTCAGCTGCTGTGTTAATGTTTGTGTAATTTTTTTTCTTGTTATGCATTAGTCTCTTGTACCAAATTCTCCCCCTATTGACAAAGAAACCTTGACTTCTGCTTTTGTGAGATTCAGACCGAACCTGTGGATTCCTAGATGGGGCTTTCTTTTTTAAATTGTGGCAAGTGCTGCCTCATTTGCAGTTTTCTGCACAAAGTTACCACAGGTGGTGATGGATTAGGTTTCTCTTACCCTGCCCTTTGGAGTACTTGCACAGATGATCTGTAGAAATCATCATCTTTTAAATCAAGACAAAATCCACTCTAGATATCCACTTGATAAAGCCCATTTCATGCTATTTGTAGTTGTTTCTCTGGAAGGTTGGAGGATAAGGGTTAGGGATATTCCTTCACAGAAAATTGTGCAGGAATCTGTTTTATAATATTCTAGGCTGAACTGCTCTTAAATATTGACCAATCACTTTAATAGTGGGTGGGATAGGCAACCTGGAGGTGGAGACTTTCAGTACCTTTTCTTTTTGGCTCTATGCCCAGCTCATCACATGCCAAATGTTTCCTTTTGCCCCCAATTACTTGTAAATAAAATCAGCGTTAACAGTGAGTCTGTGGCTGGAGGGACACTCAGTTTACTTAAAATTGGAATGAGACATGATACCCAACAGTTTCACTGACTGTTTTCCTCTAGGTTCTTGTAATATGTTTGACATTTACAAGTGCAGCATCCCTACCACATGGATGCTCATTCATCTCTTAGATGAGAGGGAAAGCTCAACAACTGGCAATGGAAAGGGCAAAGTGTTGACTATGTAATTGTATACAAAGATGATCTCAGTTTTATTCCCTTCACTACCTTGGTGAGCCACAACCTCGTGCAGGAGGGACATGTACAATACTGTCCATTGTGATACCAGCTGCAATAAAAGCAGTTGCCTCTTGCTGCTGGGGGTAATTCCTTCTGCTTATTGTGGTAGCAAAAGTAATCTGCTCTGGATAATAAATAACCAACATGCAGCATCACCTGGGCTCTGCTTTTGTTCATCTCAGTTTGGTGCCATGTCAAATATTCATGTTTTACTTTATTGAACTGCTATCTCTTGCTGTTTTTAAGTGGCACTCTCAAAGCCGATATAGACTCTCTTGCCTGTGTTCCCAGCAGCTCTAAGAATTCAGTAGACTGAATGCTGCCTTCACTGGCACCCACATAAGCCCACTTTTTCAAATTCTGATTCCACTGGCACCTGCACAAACCTATTGTTTTCAGTGAGAAAGCACAAGAGTGGCTGTGAGGAGGGATTTGAGCTTCTGACTGTAGTTTAGCAAGTCTGTTGATTGTGTATGAATCAGAAGAGACACCAGTTCAGTCGCCCGTAGTGGTGAGATTACTGGGATGCTGGTAGGCACTGGCTGCCTGTCTTGGTGTAGAGCTGTGTGGTGATAGCCAGTTGAAAAAACTAGTCATTTATATATATATGTTTTTAAAATTGCCATTTTTTCCACTGAAGTCAGCAACTCTGGTACTTGAAAAGGAACAACCCTTCTGAGTAACTGGGACTTTTTTTTTGTGACTTTGTTTTGTGTTGGTTTTTTTTTGTGGGGGTGGTGGAGATTTCTTTTGTTTGTTTGTTTGTTTCAGCATAGGCACTTTGCCATTGATGGCTTACTGGTACCATAACCACTCTCTATCTGTTGAATGTGGTGCTATCACAGTCACTGCAGGTTTTTGGAATTGATGACATAATCCCATGGTTATCTTTCCTGACTTCTTTGTCAATCCAATTGAATCACTTCTAGGGATTTCATGTGTTACTGTTTCTTCTTCAGGCATCCTTTTCCTATAGGAAGAGGTCTGTACTTTAAAGGTCAGAGATTCTCAGACTGGAGAAGGAGGAAGGAATCTGCCTCTCTGTTTGGTGAGGGGTTGTACTGAGATCTCTGTAGAGCTTGCAGTGGAAACCTTTCTGTGTTCCATGCTCAAGCTGAATGCTGATGCCTGTCTGTGTGGCTGTAAGAGAGGGAGCCTGCTTGCTGTGCTCTCCAGCCATTACAGTGACCTACCAGGAGAGACATTGCATATGTACAAGGGGGAGAGGCTGCTGTTGCATAGTTGACTCAGATGGGCCCTGACTGGAGGTCAGCTGTGACGTGCAGCTGGTAGGGTGGGATTCGACTGTTGGGAAGAGAAATATGTCAGCCCAGATTCTTCGGTGTTGACAAAGTGGATGTGATGATTTCTCCCCTCCAGCTGCGATGGCTGCCTCTGCGCCTCCTTTCCTGCACACCCACACTAGGAGAGCATACTGTGTGAAGCTACCCTGTCTTGACCCTCAGCTGCTGAATTAGATGAGACTTAGCTGAGCTTTCTCCATCTTTCCTTCCATGCTTTGGCCGTCCATCTTGATACACTGAAAGCCAAACTGAAAAGTGAGTTTTATCCTTCTCTGTTGGGGATTCCTGTGGAGTCCATGGCTTTTGCAACTGCATTTTATTGCAGGATGGTGTGTGGGGACTAAGGGAAGAGGCTGTCAAATGTCCTCATCCCTGCTCCTAGGTTCCTACCCTTCTCTTTGAAGGCCAGGAATATTCAACTGTGAACAGGTTCCCTTCCTACTCATTTAATCTCATCTCTCACCTCTTCACTCACCCTAGTAACGCCCTATATGTTTTCTCTCACATTTACAGTATTCAACCTCTTGAGTAGTCGGAAAATGTTACCAGGTCAACCTTTTGACAACATCTCATTTTACTGCTGAGGGCGAACCACAAAACTCTCTCTTTTTTTATGCCATACTGGCTTATGTGTCTTGCAGTGGTTCCTGATGTACTCTTCCTTGTTTATTTAGCCTTCTCTACTCCATTTGAGACTCAAGACCTTATTTTAAGTGTAGACATGATCTCTACATCCCTCTCCCTTATGTGAAGCCTACATATGGATAGTTGTAACTGTATAAGCTTTGGTAAAAGATAATTCCTACTGTGGCTTTGTTTGAGCTTTTTGCCACGCCCTCCCCATGGCCCACATCATCACTTCCCATGCTGCTGCTTTCTCAGGGTCTCCTTAGATAGCTGTCTGTGGCTTGTTCTCCCTTCAGGGCATCTTTGCTGCACAACATTGTCTCTTGCCATTCAGTCAATAATCTGTGATTTCTGTAAGATGTGGCAACAACTCCTGTTTATGGAACGCTCCTGAATATGACATCTCAGTTGATCTTGTTCCTTACAGCAAGTGGAAATGGCAAATAAAACAAGGTTTAATATGGTTGATGGCTGGGAGTGCCCCCTACTACAGCTAAACGCAAAGCTGTATAAGGTGGTGTCTTTACAGCCCTCAGCTTATTTTCATTGCCATCTCATATGGTCTAATCCAAATTGAGCCGAATTAATTTTGTTTGCAAGATTTTGAGAGATACTGTGTCAAATTTATTATAATTTCACCTGCTTCTGTAACAGGAGCTGCAGACACTGTGATCAATGGATTGAGACATGTGCCTAATTTCACTGCAACCTCGATAAATGTCAGTGTGCCTTCTGCAGCCATGCTGGTGAATTTTTTATCCTTCATGGGTGCTCTGTAATAAAGCACAGGACAGATCTCTTTGTATACCAACCTTATCTCATCACAAGGCACTGAGGGGACTTTTGGTAGTCTGCTAACTTTGCAAGTATTCTACATCTGTATGCACAGGTCTGGTCCTTCCTTCTCATGCAATATCCTGATGTGGAAGTACCATTCATGTAAGTGTATGTGCCCCAGAAGAGATTGTAAAACATGAAGAATGTGATGTACAGTCACAAGGTAAAACAGCTTCAAGAGCAGAATCTTGTTCACTAGAGGTGATGTCTCTAGGTGTAAAGGACTCAACCCGACTCCCAGATTCCTGTATTCAGCAGTTTGATCTGGAACTGTTCGTGGGAGAGAGTAGACAAGCAATGCTTTAACCATAGAAGTGTTGCATCCCAGTTGTTTTAGCTTGTTATTTTCTCCTTGTCTCTGACCATCCCCTCTCTGTGCTCCTTGTTCTCCCTGCTGAGGAGATTTAGACAGAACAGCGCATTATATCACAGAGGTGTCTAGAGGGGAAACAGCTGCTCCCTTCTGATTTTTCTCTTGAGCTGCCCCACAGATAACTAATTGCAGCTCAGTTGCTTCTATTAGCTATTTACCTAAAACTGAGCTGGCTAATGAAAATGTTTCTAATTAATATGAGGCAGATTAAAACTCATTACAGCAAGGTCGTCAGTAATGAGAGATAATCAGAGCACAAATGACCAAGCTTGGAGCAAAATGAAGATGGAACCTGAGCATGCGATTGGTGCTGGTTGTGCATGCACCAGCCAGCAAGGGCAGGGTTCAGCAAGGTGACTGCTTGTGCTTTGGCCTGCAACTGAGCAATGCTGCTTCCTTCTCTCCAGGGCAGCTTGGAAAGTAACTGGCTGAAGAGATGGACCTCAACCCAGCATAAATGTTTTCTGACCCAAGTGACATCTTGGGTCAGGGGTTTGTGCTAGCTACCCCTTTGTCACCTGTATGGGTTATTAGGAGTCCTGTTGTCAATCAGACTATTAGTGGAAAGAGCATGGGGGTATGTGTAACATAGGTGGGAGATAAATGTCTTTGTGTGGATTTTCAGGGTCGTGATGGCTTGAATAGTGGGAACTTGCATGTCTGTTTGGTGTGAAATGGGCTGGCACTGCTTTGGAAAAGTCTGTTTTGATCCCCAGGCAAGTTTTACACAAACCATGGAAAGTCTTTGCTTTAATTTCAACTGCCTTTAGCTCTAGTGATACAAGGCTCCAGTACCAACACCAGATTTCAGCTGTCTGATGCAGGCTTACTGTGTATATCCTTCCATTTGTACAGAGCTCCCTGTCCATCCTGCTGCTGGATGTCTGACTCCTTTCTTTGGTTGTGAAATTGAGAATTAAGAATTTATCACTAGTCTAAGTGATCATCTCTGTCAAAGAATCTTAGAATGACAGGATTTGTGAGGGACCTCTCGCCATCATTTAGTCCAACCCCTCTGCTAGAGAAGGTTTACTTCAATGAGGTTGCACAGAAGCACATCCAGGTGAGTTTTGAAAGTCTGCAGAGAAGATTTCACAACCTCCCCGGGCAGCCTGTTCCTGTGATCTGTCACCCTCAAAGTGAAGAAGTTTCTCCTTAAGTTCAAGTGAAACCTGTGTTCTAGTTTGTGCCCATCGCCCTTTATCCTATTGTTGGTTACCACTGAGAAGAGCAGAACCCCATCCTTATGACCTTTACCTTTTAGGTATTTAATTGCATTGATAAGATCCCCTCTCAGTCTTTGCCAGGCTGAATAACCTGAATAGCCAGGTCTCTCAGCCTCTCCTTGTAAGTGAGGTGCTCCAGTCCCCTAATCATCTGTGAGGCCTTCTGTTTGGCTTTCTCCAGTAATTCACTGTTCTTCTTGAACTGTCCCTTATCCTTTGCAAACTATAAAGCTCTTTTTCTTGCTTCCTTGCTGTTGTACTGTTAACCAACTGTTGTGCTAGAATTTCTGAAAGATCTTGATCTGTGCTAGGACTATTTTGAACCATGGAACTCAAAACTGAGGATAAGGGGATACCTTTTTAACTAGGGTTTGTACCAAGGGAAGCTAACTAAAAGGTGTAGGTTTGAAGAGACAACAATATACTTGCCTAAGTGGGGACTTAGGGAATGCCCTACTCTCATATGAGCAAGCAGGGACCCTGTAGGTAATTCTTTAGGAATGTGATACATAACATACACAAATAAGTATTAGGTAGTAGGGTAGATTGCACCAGGAATTATTCACATTCCAAGGACATGAATCTTTCTGTGATTAGCAGTATTATCAGTTCATGTTGGTGTAAGGAAACATTTGAATGGAAAATATCTGGTGTGCTGAGGAGTGAGCTTTTGTAACAGGTAGGCAGGGGAGTGAGTACAAAAGGAAGCAGTAACAGTTGAATTTTAAGTCGTGTGTCTCCCTGCAGCATCCCTGCTGTCACTCAGCTTTATTACTGCGTGGGTAACATTAGTGAAGGCTACAGAAGTTTATATTAGCTGTATGCTTATCAAGATTTGTTGAAAGAGGAGAGCAGTCTCTTAAATGCAGCTACACTGTCATTGCAATGGGTTCTAGGTTTTCTGTTGCTGTTTTTAAGGCACCTAAGTAGCTTTTTCAATTCACCAATAGCTGTGTCTTCCCTTAAACATCTTCACTAATCTTTTGGCACGGACTTAATTTCAGTCTCTCACTGTGTTAAGCTGTGGTGGACATCCTTTTGTGCCTTTCTGGTTTGTGCTGTCTTGGGTCATCTAAAGCTGTAGTTGTATCAGACATGTGGAGGTTGTGGCTGTTCGCTCCCTGGAGGTGTTCAAGGCCAGGCTGGACGAGGCCTTGAGTGACCTGTACTAGTGGGAGGTGTCCCTGCCTATGGCGGGGGGTTGGAACTAGATGATTCTTGAGGTCCCTTACAACCTTACCATTCTGTGATTCCGTGTGCATATGGCCCTGTCATTCTCAGGGATAGAAGAGAAAAGGCTGTGGCCAGATGCCTTTCCCATCTTCTCTGATGTTTTCTTCCTCCTCAACTTACTATATTTTGGGGATACCCACTACAGAAGTGTGATGACATTGTCTCTTCTCTCTGTATGGAGTCCAAGGGGCAGGTTGGCTCATCCAGTCCAGTTTCCTGCTGCCACAGGTGATCCTGGAAGAGCTGTCTCCTCCAGGATGGCTGACAGCCTATCTACTTGGGATGTTACCGCACACTGTGTGCTGCAGGGTACTTTCCAACATCCCAAATGCTAAATATTAATGACCATAAACAGCAGTTCTGCTGAAAGCAAGAGTCCATCACCTATGTCCCAATTCCTTGCAAAGATAGGTAATTTAGTAAATCCAGAAGATCCTTGGAAGCAGGTTGAATCCCAGCAGACTGGTTTAACTGGAATGTGAATGCTGGGTGCACCAAATATTTTAAAAAAAAATGGATGATGCTGGTATCAGTGCACACCGCATTCTATTTCTCAGGTGGCCAATCAATAGGGTAGTTTTTGTCTTGATGTCTTGAGCCAGTTTTTAAAACCCTTTGGACATTTTGTTACATGGAATATTCTTACAAGTCTGTAAAATAGGAGACAGTGATTCTGAGTTTTGTAAAGAGCTTTATAAAAGCACTTCTAGAGATGAAAAGTTCTGTGTAAAATCACGTATGGTTGTTTTATCATAAACATCTAAAGCCTTTCTGAATTCCATTAAGTTCTTGGCTCCTCTATCCTCCGACAGTGAGTGGCATTGGTTAATGATGTGCTGTGTGAAGTAGGATGTGAAAAAAAAGAAAACCAACTTCAGACTGTTGCTTTGTGGAATACCCTGTAATTTGCTGTTTTGTGACAACTGGAAATGGGAGATTTTCATTTTGTTATTTCACATAACTCATGGGCATCAACTCCCTAATCTGAAGAGTCTTATGCTTAGTTTGGGAGAAGGTGAGTGGATGTCACATGGCATGGAACTGTTCCTACTCACCTGTACAAGAGTGCTTTCCAGAGGGGAGAGGAGGAGCAGCCCTTCTAGCCCTGTGCCCAGGACAAAATCTAGCCTGATGTCCTTTGTGTGGTGTCTGTTCGCACTGTTCCTGGCAACCTCACTCAGCACCAGGAATTTCTGGTGACTCGTTTGTTACATCTTTGAGTAAATGTATTTCAGATTTCCACTCTGCATTCCCAGTCCTCATTTATGTTTTGCAGCTATGGGAATACTTTTCAAGATTGGAATTACTTTTCTGAAGAATTTTTCATGTGAAATGTGGCTTCCACCATTTACCTTACTATCTTTAGTGACCTTTCAGAGCCCTTTTGTCACTAATGTGTTGCCAGATACAAGATACTCAAGTTTTCACCAGTGTATTTTAACTTCGGTGTTAATTTTCTTTCAAATGTATTCCTCCTGTGACACCTGCACATCTGATGCTCTGAAGAGCAGTTCTTTACCAAGGTGTCTGTGAGTAAAGGCTTCTTCAAAAACATCAAAATTATTTGAGAAACCAGGTCTGTTTGTCAGTTAGACACAAAAATGTCCCTTTGCAGCTCTGCTTGCTGAGTATGTGCTTCATCCCATCCTCCCCATACTTAACAGTCGTTACTTTCACTGTGGCCCATATGAAACAGTTTTGATAATGTTAATCCAAATCTACCCAAGGCTTAGGTAAACCACATGAGTCTGATAGCCATGCTTCAGGACAGTTAAAAACTTGTCCTGCTGAAATTTGGGGAAAGGGTTTGACACTCAGAGAGTTGCCCATGTAGACTGAGTAAAGAACTGTATCCTCAGTCAGATGCTATTTATAATCTGAAGTGCTTCCCCAGAGGGACTTATTCTTGGTAATCCTCAGTATGTGAAACAATTCCTTTCTCTGCAGTGTGCTACTGGTCACGATGCAAGTCCATGTCTAACTAGCTGTTGTTCCCAGTTCTTTTCCCTGATGAGAAGAGTCTTCAAAATATTCCTTGTACAAGAAAGAGCAATAAATACCTTCTTAGGTTTCTTGGAGAAAAACTCTGAGCCACTCTGGGGGTTTCCATTTACGGTGCAGTTGCTTCAAGGTAGGAGAGAAACGTGGCTCAACAGCACTGGACACAGTAGTGGAAATTCAGCACTCTTGCTTATGATTAGGGCAATGTCATCTATCAGAGCAGCAAGTGTTGCATCTGGACTGTGACCTAACTTGGGGAGATTAAGGCAATTAATGAAGTTATGAGCATTTTTCCACTAAAAATTGTGACCTGGTTGCTAAGAAAAGCAACCTTGGAAGCTGCATTCACAGTCTTGCGTCATTCTCGCTGTAATTCTGCTGTTAATGTGAACTAGGGCTACAGCTGTATTTCTTTATTCTGAGATATGTTGCTTGGTCATCCTTACTCTACTTGGGAGGGACAGGAGCTGATATTCTCTGGTCTGGTCAACCAACCAGGGCAGCTGTCTGTTAGGAGCTATTGCCAAACCAGTGTGGGAGTATGGTGGAGGATGCTGTGCATGAGAGTTTTGTTCTGTTCTGTTCCTGTAACCCTCTGCAAAGATGCACTAGTCTGCCTTGGCCAAGACTGCTGTGCCCATGAGGCCAACTGACTTCTCTACAGGATGGTTAATTTTCTGAGGGTCGAAATTTCTTCTGTTTTTGTACTAGAGAAGCGACAGCCTATTTCTGCCTCCTCCTCAGCTGTGATTGACATGAAGATGTGCCTGCATCCAAGTGTGTGTATGTCGAGTTGTGTTTTCAGCTACTCAAGTTTTCCATCCTGTTTTTTCCATCTCTCTGGGTGATCTGTATGGGGTGTGTAGGTGTATTTGAGCCAGCAGCTGTATCCCAACCTGACTGTCCAGCCTCATGGCCAACACAGCGCTAGAGCCTCAGGGCCACTCTGCTCTGAGCCATGCCACAGCCTCCGTTCATTTCATGGGCTCCTGCTGTGCCGGTGAGAGGTCACAGGGCCCTGTGCTGGCCCGGACTCAGTGCTGGGTTTTCAGGAGCACATCTGCCGGGCCTCTTGCCACTGTTTCTTGCTGGTGCTCTGGGCTCTGGCTGCCTGATTCTTAACAAGGGGGTGGTAGGCCACTGTCCCCCTTTCCCTTCAGTGCTGGCAGGGGACTTTCCTCCATGACCGAAGGCAGCGGGCAGAAGGTGATTATCAGAGCTGCATAAAAGCTGTTTCCTTGTAATGGGCTGCACTCTTAGTGCTGTCACAAACTACCCAGCTGCTCTAACTCTTTCCCTCCCACTGCTTTTCTCTTTCAGCCTGTTATACTCTCCCTGCTCTTGCTCTCTCGCTCTCTTTCACAGCTTCCTTTCCTTGTCCCCTTCTGGCTTACTTTTACCCCTGCCACACACAGGGGAGGACAGCAGGAGAAACAGCAAGGGCAGAGGCTGGCTTGTTAGAGCAGGAGCTTTGAAGCTGGTGTGAAAAATGCAGCATGATAGTGTGGGAGACGTTATGCATCCTCATGGATGCTATTTAGTCGAGTGCCTCTGAGCAGGCAGCTGGGGGAAGCTCACTTTCCTAGCCTGAGTTATGCTTGCCTGCGCATGCCCACTTGGAAGTGTGTGTGTGTGTGTTGTCTGTGTGCGTCGAACTGTCAAGTCTCACACACAGAGTGTGAGACTTGCACATTAGGCTTTCTCCTCACACTCCTCCAGGCCTGCATTTCATGGACTTGGAGCTCAGCACCCGGTCTACCTCCCCAACGCGTTCCCAAATGCGAGACCCTTGCCCTCTGCTGTGATGTGCCATGGCACTGCTTTGCACAGAGGGCAAGGACAGCTGCCAAATGGGGCAACCGTGTGTGGAGTTCATGCATGTTTGCTGTGATCCTCCTTTCTGCCGCTTACTTTGTGTCTTTTAGTGGAATCTCTTGCCACAGGATCTTGTGTAGATGAAGTCTGCAGATACAGGATTTGACCTTCAGTGACAGAAGACGGAGGAGCTGGGAGCCTCCATGGAGATAGGTGTCAGATGTTAACAGGAGATGGGTGCAGAGTTACTTTTTGTCATTGATTCATGCTTAGATTTTATTAATGTATCAGAGTAAAGTTATCTGAAGTTTATTAAAGAATATTGACTATATCTGTCCTTGGCAGGAGGCTTTTCTAGTGAGACTAATAAAGGCGGAATAAATCATTGTCACTGAACGATGTGGTGGTTGGTCTGTTCTCGAGAGGCAGAATGAACCTGAGGAGTTGAAATTCAGAAGAGGCAAGTGGTTGCTGATAGGTTTTGTCATTTGTTGGTTGTATTCTGGCAAATATGATCAAAACTGGCAAATATTCAAATTCTTAGTTTTAAACCCACCATCAGTGTAGGTTTTTTTTGGCAATGTGAGAGTAAGACCAAGACCTGGCTGGACTAGAGGAATGTACTTTCTCCTTGTAACGCGAGCTGAGAAGTGTGAAGGACTTCTTATATACTGTCCTTTTTACTGCCAAATAGGCATATGGAGTTCTGATTTTTAACAGATTCTTCTTCCATGTTCCTGAAACTTTCTAGGATAGTATCTGTGATTTTCTTCTCACTTGAGTTCATCACACACACTGAGTCAAACGTACATAGTTGTGGCCCTGACTTATGTTTTTTTGAATAGAGATTCTCAAACTGCACATTGTAGTTGTGGATCACATTGACCAATGCTGCCATATGGCTAGGCCTCTTACTCTGTGCAAGGATGTGACCCTGGATAGAACCAAAACCTGATGTGCTGTCAGTGATCCTGGTGCTTGTGCAAACAAGCATTAAAACCCCTTTATACTCCGGAGCGTCTTGTCTGGTTCAGCCCCTCTAAATCAATACTTCACTGACACATTGCATGATGATATCCAACATCAAGAAAGGAAATCCCTTGTCTGTTTAAAGACTGGACAAATGAGAGATACATGTGTGGGTGTGTGCACATAACAGACAGCAAAAGGGTTTGGCTGATGTTCTGGTCGTTCCTACCATATGGCTAGACCTCTTATTCTGTGCGAGGATGTGGTTCTGGACAGAGCCAAAACCTAATGTGCTGTCAGTGATCCTGGTGCAAACAAACATCAAAGCCTCTTTATACTCTGGAGCATCTTGTCTGGTTCAGCCCCTCTAAATCAATACTTAGCTGACACATTGCATGATAATACCCAAAATCAAGAAAGGAAATCCCTGGTCTGTTTAAATACTGGACAAATGAGAGATACATGTGTGGGTGTGTGCATGTAACAGACAGCAAAAGGGCTTGGCTGATGTTCTGGTGATTCCACAGGTGCACCTGCGCTCTGCCGAGCGCCTCCGTGAGCTGTGCTGCGCCAACCGAGGCACCTTCATCAAGGTGGGACAGCACCTGGGAGCACTTGACTACCTACTGCCTGAGGAGTACACCCGCACCCTCAAAGTGCTGCACAGCCAAGCCCCACAGAGCACCAGGCAGGAGATTGAGCAAGTTGTCCGTGAGGATCTGGGCAAAGAGGTAAGGGCAGCCAATAACCTGTTGCCTGCTTGGGCCTCGGCAAGCCCAGGTCAGCTAAAGGAAGGACAGGAGGTCCTTGGTGGTTCTGAGGTGCAAGAGATATCATGGGGAGATCTCTCCTTCTCTCTTTCACTCTCCTGGGAGAGTCCCATGCTAACATTCTTTGTCCATTGATGGGCATTACTGGTAAGCTTAGGAAAGGGGAAGATAACAGAGGATTAAGGATGTGAAAGCTGCCAGTTGGAAATGGCAGGGCTCAGCAGAACAGCACATCTCAGAGGTCATGCCAAGACTAACAGAGTTGCTGGAGGTCAGGATGAAGGGTTGTCTGCCACACTGAGAAGTGAGATCTGGAGGTGTTGATGTTCAGAGCAAAGATATATTGGCAGAACTCTGAGGGATGACTGCTCTCCTCTGGCTGCACTAGACCAATTCCAGCTGGCACTGACAGCCCTTTACTTTCTGGAGCCCCTAATTAACCCCCAAAGAAAATAATAGCATAAATCATTTCTGTTGCTTGCAAGTCAGGTAACACAATAGCTGAGGAAACTCTGTCACCATTAACCCTCAGCAGCTCACAGCATTGAGATCAGTGTTCATTAGATACAAGGGAAATAACTGCAGTATTTAGAGTGTTCTGCTGTTTCGCATCTTGCTGTTACAAAAAGAGATTCTCTCACTCTAGCCTAGGCTGAGTAGAAGCATTTCAAGGACCACAACTGACATGGTGAGGGAGGCAGAAGGCGGCCACATGCAGAGGCAATGGTAAAGAAGCTATGTGTGAGGAGGAGAAAGGCAGAAGGCTGAAGAAGGGAAGCTGTTGTTGCTCATATATAGAAGTTTATGAAACTGTTTTGGGTTGTTCTGAGCTGTCTGACTATGTGATAAGGAGGCAATTGTGTGGAACATAAGGGGATAAGTGAAATATCTGCACCTAATGGGTATATTATGGACAGATTTTGATGTGATGAGTCTGCCTTTTTGCACTTTAGGATTTAGGTATCATCGAGTCAGGAATGACAATTAATATTTCCCTGCAGTTTAGTGGCAGGGCTAATACTAGTCCCTGACCTGCAAGAGATTCCCTCTCTCAGTGCTGCATCTTTGTAGCATAGATGGTCCCAGCTGTGTTTCATAGCTCAGTGGATAGATGGAGCAGGGCAGGCTGATGGACCCCTGCTGATCTGTGGGCCTCCATCTGGCAATCTCCCCTCTACAGGAGTCATGGAAAGTCACCCCAGGATTGGCATCCACTAAATTACCACAGCAGCCGGCTCTGGTTCAGTTTGTGTGGCATCTTTCAGAGGTCGAGGCAGGTGCTCAGAGATCAACCCTTTTCTTTACTCCCAAGTGTGTGTTCCGCTGCCACTGATACACCCTGGTTTCTTTCAGCTTATTTGAAGATAGATGAGCCTTCCATCCCTCATTGATCCCCAGCAAGGCAGGTCAAATCCAGTCTCCACAGCAGCCTTCTCTCTTAGTGTTCATTTCACCGACACGGGCAGTGCTGGGCAGTATTTAAAGAGATGGAGAAAGGGAGGGAAAAAAGGTAGAAATGGGAAGAAAGAGATAGAAAGGAAATGCTAATTAGCAAATCGTAAAAGAGAAAAATTAAGGGAATGACAAGTACAGAAATAAAGGAGCTGGTGAGACTGGGCAGTATTAAATGCCAAGGTAAATGCCCATGTTTGCTGGTTACAGGATATCAGTTCAGGGTATTTGAAAAGCAAAAGGATTTGGGGAACGTAATGCACCAAAGTTGTCTTTGCTTGACCCCAGAGGATTTAATGGGGTTACTTCAGGAACAAACTTGTTTCCTATGTAACTACATCCTCAGTACATTTTAAATATTATATACTTATGTGATATATAGATGACAGAAGAGCAAGGTGGAGTGTAAGGCCAGAGGAGTGTACAAAGAGGAATCCTGAAACCACCCACCTTGGGGCCTGCATCACACCTGGGAACTTGCAGATGAATTCTAACAGAAGAGAAAATGATAGGGAACCTTCCCAGTTTGCCCATGCCTAACCTTGTAGCTCTTGAATTCAGTGGTAAGTCTTCCAGTTCCCCTATCAGGTGCAGGAGCATGCTCCTCGGATGAATGCCAAGTCTAGGTAAGAAGTAATTATGTACAGTTAGGGTCAGTGCAGAACAAATGAGAGAAACAGTGACTGGCAGTACAGAGGGAGGGACGTGACAGGCTGACAAATTAGGCAAGTGCTTGCATAAGGGCAGGAAGAATTGAAGATCAGAAAAGCCAGTTTCTCATAGAGAAACATTGTATTTTCAGTCAGTTTGAAACAGCCTGTCTTCTGTCATGATCTCCTACTGCAGATCTTGTCAGAGGCTTGGCTGGAGTGATTTTGTGGGACAAGTGGTGTGAATTGTGACTATGTCAGTGGGACTCATCTTGGATCAAAGACAGAGGGCTTGTGAGTTAGCTTTACAGCAGTTCAACATGGTTCTTTTGTCACTGTGCGAATTGGTGTGACCCTGCTGCTAGGGGGGAATCTCCTGTTTTAGGCCAGCATCGTGGCTTGAAGCTGAGAGCTGCAGCATATAACTCTGCTGCATGGGCTAATACACTGATTTAAAGGACACTGGTATGTCTGCTGATCTGACATGGAAGGAGGAGCATGGTGCATGCTTACTAATGGCTTACCCTGTCAAGTGCTGTTTTAAGTCTAAGGTTTGTACCTATTGGGGATCCTTTGGATAAAAATAATCAGTGGTGAGCAGATGTTGTCTTTCTAACAGCTACAGTGGTTTAGCTAAGTGATGGTGGCAAGTGATCCATTCTCTTGAGTGTTGTAAGCAAGAGGTTGAGGTGGCATTCTCAGGGTGATACAAGTAGTAGCAGTGGGAGAGGCTGCACAAAGGAATCTTTACAATGACTCCTTTAAACAATCATCATCAAGATGATAGAGTAAGAGTCTTTTGGGGAGTCAGTGGAGATACCACAGGTTAGGTTTGAGCACTTGGGAAAACTATGCGCAATAATAGGTGATGAGTTATGGTTGAAGGAGTTTCTTCTGCCTCTCTTTTCATCTTCCTTGCTTGAAGAGGGTTCTGAAAATATAAAGTGTGGAAAATGAAAGCAAAATGAACATGTTACCTACCCCACAATTGTTATTTTCTCTGCAAAGCTACTAAAGACACAAGGGAAAAGAGCTGATTCAACTAAGCTCTTTAACTCAACCAAGGGCATGCAGAGTAGAGCCAGACAGCTTCTGGTGAAACATGGACACCAAACATTCAGGGAGAAAGGCTGATGAGTGGCTTTGGAAGATAAATCTTTCAGAATGGCCGCACCTTAAAACCACAATTTTTTTGTGCTTGTTAAGTAGAAATGATAGAAGAAATGTTTTGCCAGCACTGGGTTTAGGGGCATTTCCTCCCTTTGGCAGGTCTGTTGGAAGAACTGGCTTGTGGTCGTGGGTTATAAGAACACTGCTCATCTGCTTCCAGCCCATCCTTGTACACCAGAATTTTGTAATCAAATGTGGTTCTTCCAGTTCTGCTCCTTTCTGGCATGTTTCTGTCTGGCTGTTTCCCTGTTCCTGTGTGTGTGGTCTGAGAATGTGCAGTTCAGGGTTAGGACAAGGATAAATTTAGCATCCCCAGTGTGGTCCAAGGTAGAGTCTTTCTCATGCTGGTAGGGCACCTGTGCTGTGCAGCTGCCCGGGAGCTCTGTGTCCAGGCTGCCTCTCTGCCCACAGGGCAAGAGGCTGGTGTAGAGCCCAGGACCAGCCTTGCCTGCCATGGGAGTGAGGGTCTGTCCTTCCTTCCTGCCCCTTCAGCTTCAGCAGCTGTTAGCAAGAGGCTGGAGGTATGAGGATGCTGCAGAGATGAGTGAAAATTGCCAAAGCTAAGCAGTCCCAGATACTGTGAAGTGATGGATCCCAAGAAATCCTGACCTTAGGCATCCATACCTGCAGACATACTATTGCTGGTGAGTTTGCTGCACTCCAGGAAGGCTGAGAGGCTAAACAGGCTCCATAGGGAGAACATATCACTGATTGAATGTGTTGGTTCCGGTGCTTGCTTTGTTCAAAGCTGGTAGAAAGGGCTTGGGAGTGCCCAGAGGTCAAGGCTTGTCTCTGCTGAAGCCAAATTATATAAAGGACTTGGAGATGGAAAGAGTCATTTGGAAGGATGTCAGTTTAGCTCTGCTATGTGGGAGTGCAGGTAATGGGAAGTAGTTTCTAATTGCTTGGTTAGCCAGCACCTCCAAGGAGACCATCCTTTTCATCCACACTTAATTGCAACTTTTACCTGTTTTTCAAGGACTGTTTTGCCATTTGCAAGAAGCCTCTTGCAGCCATACAGTAATGGAGCTTGCTGATAGAGCAGGGCAAGATATGTCAATGGTTTGACTGTGATTTGTAAGCAAAGCACATGTAGTAGAGGAATCCCCTGTGCTGTGGTTTGTGAAGCAGGATGCATTTACACAGTGATGTTTGGTGGACTTAGCCTTAGGTTGAAGGGCTTTGCTCTCCTTGGATTCCTACTGTTGTAGCTGGCATGGTACCAGTGCTGTGCAATATGAAACAGGTACTCCTTGTCTGAGAAGTTACTACCTTGGCAACAAAACTATGACTATGAAGAATACTGCCCTTTGTCCCTCTGCTTAAAATTGCTTCTAAGGTTCCCAAAGTGTTTTCAGGGCTGGGCACATGAGTGTTATTCCTCCAGCTGAAGTGTATTCATGTATATGGCAGTGTGGTCACTGCATTGATGTGCACTACATTGAAAAATTTTAGACTGAGACCACGGCAAGGTGCTCATCCACACAGCAAGAGACTTCCCTTGAACTGTCAGGGTGTAAGAAAAGGCAGGGAAGAGAGTCCTTTTCACTCCTGTTTCTGTACTCATTCTTGATGCAGCCTGGCAGCCTTTGCTGTGCCAATGACAGGGAGGATGGACTGATTCCCTTCCCTCTGTAACAGTTGATAAGCATTTTAAGCTCTGATGAGACATATGCTTACTACTTATTTGCAAGGCTATTGAAGCAGTGCTCAGCCCTGTGTGTGAGAGAGTATTTAGGCTTTCAGTAGGCTATTGGGTGTTACACTGCATGTCCTACAGCTTCCAAGTTGTTCCCAAGGGTGTATGAGCCGCACTCTGTGACTGGCTCTGAATGTTGCTCGACACAGGATTCATTTACCCTGCTAGATCACAAAGTCTTCAGGTCATGATGCTGCAGATCCTGCTGTGGCCCCATGAAAGTCTCTTTCCAGGCTGGCAGTGTTGTCTAGCCCAGAATGCCAGGACATGTGCCTGCTTCCTCAAGTGTTGCACAGCCTGTGGTCAAGTGTTCTGCCCAGAAGCACTGATGTGTGGCCAGTCAGTGCATGTATGCTGTCATGATTGCTTGGGGCCATGGGGCTGATGCTGAATCGCTCTGCCAGGCACCCAGGTGTCTCCCATAGCTTCCAACCTTGGTTTCTCTTCTGGAGTACCCCACTGTGCTGGGGTGCTCTGTCCTCTTTGCTCTCATGTACTTCACTAACAGACAAAAGGAAACTAGATTTTGGCCAGCAAGAGCTTCTTCTGCCTGCCCTGGGTGTTATGTCCATCACAGGAAGTCTCCTCTTCCTGCATGGTGTTAGCCACCAGAGTGGAGGCTGGGCTGTGATGGCCATTGCTCTGACAGTGTGAGGTGCTGGGGAGTGAGATGGAAGAATCTGGCACTTCTCACAGCCCTCTGAGTCTCTTTCAGTAGGCCTGTCAGGGCTTCCAAGCATCTGTCAATAAAAAACACATTTGTATTAAAACTATAATGAGGAATAAAAAACCTTCACATTTTTTGCAATAACTTGCAATATAAAAAAGAGATTTTTATCAATTATGAAAAGGATTTTGGCCATAAAAAGGTAATTTAAAGAGTCTGAGATGGATGGCGAATACCATTAATGTCACCCAGAACAAATGGGCCTGCATTAGTCAACTGAAAGGCAGGAGTGGCTGCTGCAGCCTCTGCAGCGCTCTCCCTGCCCTGTCTCTGGTAAGAGGCCTCAGTTCCTGGAGCATCTCTTGTGTGGCTGCTTGTGTACCAAGCTCTGGTGCAGCTGATAGCTGCTCAGAACTAGGGCCAGGGCCAGATGGGGAAGGCAAACAAGGACCTTTGTGTGTCTCAGGTGGTCCACCTTGCTTTGTTCCCTGTGTTCTTAGTTGATCTATTTTCAAGCTCCAGTGTTAGTGACCTTTAGTGTCATGCCAACGACACTGAAATGTGCCCTGCTGTCCTTGCAGCAGGACAGCTTTGGAGCAGGGCACTTCCTCCTTCCATGGGTTTTCTCTCTGTTTGCAGCTCCTGGGAGAGGATCTGAGTCCTGCTCATGGCAGCTTCTTCCTGGGTGCTCTAAGCCCCACGTCTAAGAGAGGGAAGGTTTTGTGAATGGATTAGAGGATAGTCTTCTTTGGCTTCTTTCAAGATAAGAAGATTTACAATACAGAAAGTTGGATGGGGAATGGCCTGGTATAAGGACTAGTTCTACTCTCCATACTTAGTGACTTTTTTCCTTAAAATTTACAAATTCTTTAGGTGCCTGGGGGTTAGTGTGTGACATACCTGCACAGAATTTGTTGGCTCACAGTGTCTTGTGTGCAGGTGGTAATCTCTCTTCAGTACAATAGTTTTGATGACACTTGAAGTGTTGCTCTGTTGCAAGTAAATCTTGCCTGGCAAAGCACACCACAACCGTCTTCAGTGTCCATGTCCTGCAGAGGATGTGCTGCATAGCAGGGCTCTACCCATCAGCAGAAACTACCTCTCAACCATGACTGACTCTTCCAGTTCCAAACAATTAATGGAAATTGCTGTCTGTAACTGGGGTTGATAGTTCTTACATAGCCTTCTTGCATACAGACTTGCTGTTTTTGAACATGGTATGCATCTCCTTTGCTCAGCACCCTCTGTGCATTTATGACATAGCAGGATCTGGACAGGGGCAGAAGCATTCAGCTGCCATGTGGAGGGACTGGCTTCTGCTTCAAAGCCTGCTGCTGGTACTCTCAGAAATATTCTTACTTAATGCTCTAACCTAGACATGGGCTGGATATTCTGTACCTGATTTTAATGATGCAGCAGGGAGTTATGTCTTCTGCCTGCCCACTGATATTTTAATGCCTTATTGTCTTGTATCTGGTTAGCATCTCCTGTTTCCTTTCTGATTTTTACATCTACATGGTTACTTGACTCCTGACCTATCTGAATCATGAAGACATGATGCAGTGTGTTGGGTGACTTCTGGCAGTAGGTTATTTGTAGTTGAAACCAATGACATAAAATGAAATAAGGAGTTATGAGGCCTAACCTAGAATAGACACATAACTTTTTAATGATTTTTTTAAAAGATGTGCAGTGATCTAATGGACTCTATTTTGTAGCACTTCTGGGATCTCTCTGAGAGACAGCTCCTGATTCCATAGAAAAAAGCTGAGCTTCAGCTATGCCTGCAGAGGGGGAAAAAGCTGCTATGGGTGAGAACACTGAAGATTCTCCTTGTGGGAAGCTACTTTTGTGTTTTGAGAATTGAAGTGAAAATTGTTTTCTAAGGGGTCTCAAAGTTCTTTTCTCCAGTGAGCAAAGTGTGTCAGTCCCTAGTAGGCAGGCTGGCCTGCGAGGGAGGAAGTTTTCTCCTGTTCCCTTTGGAAACAATCACGTTACATTTGTGAACATTAAGCACATTTTGCACTTATTTGCTGTAAGCTTTGCAGCATTTTGTTTCTACAAGGTGTGTGGTTCAGAGCCAAACCTATGGAGCTGTCTGTAACAACTGAAGCAATAAACTCAAATGACCTATTGCTTGTGCCAGAAAAGCTCAACTGTTACTAAACCCATGAATTTCTTCCTTACAAAGCTCACATAACTACTCTGTCTCAAATTGGCAAGTTCTTGGAGGAGGCTGTTCAGCACCAACCCTTCCAAATTTCAAATGATTAGTAGAAAATATCCATTAGTTGGCTCATTTCAGATAATGAATGAAACTGAGGTGATATCAGTTGGAGTGGAGAATAAAGCTAATTTTGCCAAACAGGTTATTGGACGTAACTGATTGGTTCTGGTCTATTAACTGTTACTCCCATTTATCAAGAAAGGCGAGAAGGAAGCTAGACCAATTAAAATTACTAGGTCTTGTTAAAAGAGGTTAGACTAAAGAAGAATCTTCATGTAACTTCTGCTGCCCTCTCCTTTGTGAACTGCTAGTGTTTTTACCCTGGCCACACCATCCTGTCCCAGGCTGTCTTTTGTCCTTTGGATTGTAACCTTGCTGCTGTTTCTTATTCTTTTTTTTTTTTTTTTTTAATTCCTCTCCTCCTTTATGTTTGAAAGAATCATAGAATGGTAAGGTTGGAAGGGACCTCAAAGTTCATCTAGTTCCACCCCCCTGCCATAGGCAGGGACACCTCCCACTAGTACAGGTCACTCAAGGCCTCCTCCAACCTGGCCTTGAACACCTCCAGGGAGGGAGCAGCCACAACCTCCGTGGGCAACCTGTTGCAGTGCCTCAATGCCCTCACTGTAAAGAACTTCCTCCTAACCTCCAGTTTAAATCTCCCCTTTGAGAGCTTTGAGTCTGGTTCTTACTGGAAGATCCTGTCAAAAGATTTTTTGAGGACCAGCTCAGAGATTACAGGTTGGCTGTCCTTAGCTAAGCCTTTAAGACACTGAGTGGTTCTTCATGAGTTAGCATCAGGGAGGGAAAGGGAGTGGACTGCAGTGGTTCTCTGGGCCTTACTGTGCATTGTCTGCACAGCCGTAGCATTCTGATGACAATGTATTGGGTAGAGCATCTCCAGTGAGTTTGTGTCCTGTCCTTGAGGAAGAAAGAGGTGCAGCTTGACTGTTTGCAGGCTCTGGGCTACCATATTCTGGCTTTGCTCTCCGTGGGGCGTGTTTGGAGTGGGTCACAGTCCTTGGCCATTCTTTGGTGAGGTGACTTTTTGGGTTATGCTAAGTTAAATTAACCCCCTGCCTTTGTTGCCTTAGCATACTTTTTCTCCATGTACCTCTAGCAGTGCACCCTGGGGGTGCCAGAGGAGAACTTTCATTGAAGGGGGAAGACAGTTTCCCACTGTACCCTGGACTGGCAACCCTTCCTTTGCAGTGCTTGTCACAGCAGCAACGCTAGGCCTGTAAGTGTAGTTGATTTATGTTAACTGTTGAAACAATAATGTTTAATCTGTAAAGTGCTAATCTATTTTTTATGTTGATTATGAATAGGCCAGCTGTGCCTACTTCCCTATTCATAGAGTTTAGTGAGCAAGTCCTTTTCACAGGCTGGGTTTGGAGGATGATTTACATGAGAGCAGACTTGGCTTTAAGGAGAGGAAATCAGCTGAGTTGCACCACCGAAGCAGGAACCTTGCAACCCAGCAAGATATCTGGGGGCAAAGCACAAAACATGGGAAGAAGAGAAGGAAGAGAGATAATAAATAAACTGTAGAAGGAGCAAAGCCGAGATGTGAAAACAGGGGAAATATGGGCAGGGAAGGTTGATATTTAGAGGAGAGATTGACAAGGAGGAAATAATACACCTGGCTAAATGTAGGACTTTTCTCTCTGGATCAGTGCAGAGAGCTCTGAGCTCCAGGGTTTATGTAACTGGTCATCAGGGAATGCATGAAACCCTTTCTCTAGCATGGTACCAGTGGTACTATTGGCAGATCTCAACTTTTTGTGAGAGCAGGCTGCAAAGGGTACAAGCTTTAGGGTCCCATACCGTTCTCTTTGACTTCTTTAGTCTCTGCACCTTTTTCTTGATAGTATGGACTGCTGTACAGCTGTGCCTCTTGCACTGACTGTTTTGCCAGGTGTGTTTCAGTATCCCATCAAAGCACAGTGAGCACCAGTAACTGGATTAGAAACTTTACATCTTTGGCAGAGCTTTACTACTTTTGTAGCAAATTTCTTATAATGTAGTGACCTCATTATATCCCTTTCTTGATATGAATTCAGTTCAGGCAGAGCTGCCCACATCTGCCGGGCATCAGTGTCCACTTTAGATCCTCATTCCTCTGTCTCCTGTTAGTCTGGAGTAATGTTGTGCTTCAATGAAACTTTATCATGCTTGCATTGATGTAATTCTGACCAAAGCCTGAGGAAGGCATAGTAGCCAGGCTGGGCGTGAGCTTTGCTTTCTGTTTTCAAAAACGTGTTGTCATTGTACTGTTTGTTTGTCCACCCTGACAATATATAGTGCAGTGCTGCTTTAGTTATTTCTGCTCTTCGTCTCAGACCTAGAAGCACTTTTCCCTATCCCGTCCTGAGGAGAGACTTAAGAACATTCCACACAGTACACACGGGAGTATTCCTCTCTCTCAGGAGCTGTCAGCGTGGCATATGCTGATGTGTATGCAGTGCTGTCCTGCCAGATATGTACCCTTGCAACACAGCTCTCCACTCTACTTACAGACCTTACCTCTGCACTCACACACCTGTCCTCCCCCTATTCTTCACCCACCCCTCTGCAGATGAAGTATTTTGCCTCACACAAGCTGCGCACACAAGGCGACACAAGTCACTGCCCTGTGCCTCCTCCTTAACGCTCTGCACAAGCTGTTGCACAGCTTTGCTCGCTGATATGTTTGCAGCCCATCTCTTCCAAACATACCCCTAGACATCCCCTCACTACTCTGTATAGTCACATAAACCTGCCCATAGACGCTTCTTCACCACCCCTTCTCTCATATGCTTCTCAAAGCCCCCAGGCTTTCAAAGCTTAATCAGAGGCACTTGAGCTGAGGCACAGGTGATGTGTGTTCCCGAAGGTCCCCATATATTCTCAGGCTCTGGCAGCTGGTTATTTCTCACAGGACTGCTGCTGTTGTGCAGGCTTACTGCTGACAGGGCCCTTGGGGCATCTCAGCACAGTCTCCCTCTGCCTGGCTGTGACTTCACTGTGGAACCTGTTTATTGTGGGTCTGTTGACCCTTTCCTACTAATGTTTCAGCCATTGCATACCAGGGATGTATTTACGCCTGAAGTCAAAATGGTCTTGGAAATTCATTTGCTTATGGCCACTTCCTTGAATCTTACCTTCTTGCTTAATGTGCCAGCTGGCCCCATCTCTGTGGCATATCTTCTTCTCTGTGGCATTTTCGGAGAGGTTTCATCTCCATAGAAGAGAAATTTTTTTTACATCGAGAACTATCAATCATGGGAGCAACTTTTCCCAGGGATGTGGTAGAGTCCCCATTACTGAAGGTTTTCAATTTGCGATAATCTCATCTAGGCTCTTTTCCCATGAAAAGTTGGACCACGTGGGCTTTAGAGATCACTTCCAACCTGGGATATTCTGTTATTTGGTGATTCTTTCCAAATGTGCTGTTTTTGCCACAGGCTGTTGGCATCTGTAGAGGCGATACATCATTTGGGAATATGTCTGCAGGAATTTAGCCAAGGAGTTCTGGGTATATATGCCAGAAACTCTCGTGTCTTGCTACATATATGGCTCGAGAAGTGGGAACTTTGTGGGGAACAGCTGGGTTGTTGTCACCTATCACTTGTGAGCAGTAGTACTCTGTCTAGTACCAGATTGAGACCTAGTCTGGAAGTTACATAGGTCAGTGTTGATGACAAGGCCAAGTCTGTAGGCGTGCTTGTCAGAAAGTTTATGTCATTGTTGTGATGAGAAAGGAGATGAGGAGGGAACATTTGGGTGAGACTGTTAGGAGCTGTGGTTTTGCTTTGTTGAATCTGAACAGAGAGATGACTATCAGAAAGAAGATATCTGAGACAGACTGAAATTCAAATTTGGCTAAAAGCAGCCTATACTTGCAGCCACTAAAAGTCATCAGAAAGGAGGTGGAAATTTTATGTGAGCTGTTACCTAGGTGCAGTGGTGAGACTAGAGGCTGCGAGGAGAGCTTTGTGGAACATCTCCAGAAAGCTGGGAAAGGGGTAAGGAGGCTGCTCAGGTATATTAGCGGAGCCATTAGAAGAGCTGAAGTCTAGGGAAACTTCTTCATTCCTTAGGAATCACAGAGATGTTCCTGTTACGTTAGCACTTTCAGCTCTGTTGCTTAGGAGCCGAACAGCTGTAGAGAACACAACCTCAAAGATCTCAGGAGAAAGGGTCACTACTGCTCCTCCTGAACCATGAAGTAAGAGTCCCTTAGGGCAGATGAGATCATAGAATCATAGAATGGTAAGGTTGGAAGGAACCTCAAAGATCATCTAGTTCCAACACCCTGCCATAGGCAGGGACACCTCCCACTAGTACAGGTTACTCAAGGCCTCCTCCAACCTGGCCTTGAACACCTCCAGCGAGGGAGCAGCCACAACCTCTGTGGGCAACCCGTTGCAGTGCCTCACCACCCTCACTGTAAAGAACTTCCTCCTAAATGAGGAATGCTCAGGATGCTGAGAGAAGTTTGCTGGCTGCCAGAAAGTCGTCTTCTGACCTGCTCTCACTGTATGCTGGTATCACAGGTGAGAGCTTCATTGATTAGCAGGGGAAGAAAGAGTTGAGTGCTTTCAATTAAAACACAAAAAATGACTGGGGGTGGAGAAGTTGTGTTCTCTTGAATGGCTGTGATTCTAGTCTGAGTGACTGACAAGTGTCGCTCTGTCCTTGCAGGCAGGAAAGATGTGGGTGAAGTAATATTTCTTGAAAAAGAGAGGAAAAAAGTAGATTCAATGAGCATTGTTCAAGCGAGAGACAGCTCAAGATGGAAGAGCAAGTTAAGCTAAAGGGAAGTCTTTATGTGCAAGGGGAGGGCAGAGAACACAAGGCAGCCCCACAGCCTGCGCTGTTAGAGGGAGTAAGTCACTACTTTCTTTTTCAGCATGCTGGAAAGGAAGGACAAGTGTATATAAATGTATATACATGCCTGAGCTTCACACTGCTTTGGTCTGTGCGTTTTGCATAGACTGTAAGATGCTTAGATCATGGAAAATAGAGAGTACAGTGACACTATTTTGTAGGCATTTAGAAAGACTGTAATTTCCCACCTACTCTCTCCACACAAGCACTGTTGCTGGTGGACTTGGGCTTGACTCTCTGAATCAGGAAACTGGCTGCAAATAGTGGCCAGTCACAAACAGACTGGGTTGTGGAAGTGTTTTAGAATAGTGGAAGACTGACAAGGTACACAAGATGTTTAATCTGAGATGGAAGGAAATGGGGTGTTGAATGGGGAATCATTGTGCTGATTAACTGCATCTGGAAACAGGAAATGAGCATTTCCCAATGGCCAAATCAGAATTATAGGGACTGGTGCTTTGTTATCACTGAGGAAATCATTGCCTTCAATAGTGCAAGTTTCTTCCACCTTATAGTTTCTCTATGGGATCTGAACTTGCGTCTGAAAATTATGATGCAGCTTCTGACAGCAAAATTTTGTGTTTGGTTGTGGACTTGTTGCAAAGAAACTGCATCTTGGAATTTAATTGTGAGCATGGGATTACAGGCATGGGGAAAACTATCTGCATTGTCCAAAGTGGAGTACTAGGAGTAATATTTGTGCTGGTGGATGGGTTAGAGACCTGCTCTGAGACATCCCAGTTTTGCTGTTTCTTCTTTCTGGTTTGCTGTATGTGCTTGTGCTACTGGAGATGTTGTAATGGTTATATGAGTAATAGCTAGACTCTGCTTTTCTACTATCCAACTCGACATCTGCCTTATGACAGTCTGATGTGCAGTGTCTCTTCTTTCAGAGTGCTTTGTGAAACCAACATTTGCACAAAGAGCAGCTGATGGAAGCTAACCATGGAAGAGGCTGCTGTGATGTGCGTGAAAAACTTGTAGAACTCCACCTGTTGTGAAAGCATTGACTCACAGGGTGGTGAGCTAGTCAGTTAATCTTAGCATCCTGTGTCTCTGTAAGGTAGTAGGACATCCAATAGTTTAATTGATGAAGGACATTTATCTCCTTGTGCCAGACAGAGGATGTTCCTAAGCCAGTTAGGTTTCAGTCTGACCATGGCAATCCTTGGTTTTATTGAACTGAATTTTTGTGGGAGCCATGGGTAACTGGCTTACATTTCAGAGAGTTGGGAGATGAGGTCCACCTCACAGGTAGGATCTCAGGAGATGTACATTGGCTCTGTCTGCTTCTTGCTGTTACTGCCTGTTGTAGCTGTCACTACTGAGATTGGTTTCGATCTAGGATGAGTGATACTCTCAGACAGTTCTGTCTTGTCTTAAGGATCTGGCTTTACTCAAGAAAATAAATGAACCTACCGTGAGTGTGTCTAAGCACAGAGAAGCAAAAGCCATCAGGAATGGAAAAAAGGGCACTTTAAGGAAAAGTATGGCTCTGTAACAATTACAAGTACTGTAGCAAGTAGACTGATACCATTACAGTACAGTTCAGTGGATGAATAAGATAAAAACAAGGGTAGGCTTTCCCACTGCATGACTATCCAGAAGAAACTAAAGAGGATGATAGGTGAGCAGAATAGGGAATAGCTGGGGTCCTAGGTTTCAAAGTGAGGCTTGACAGGGCTCTGGGGAACCTGTTCTAGTTGAAGATGCCCCTACTTACTGCAGAGGGGTTTGGAGTGGATGACTTTTGGAGGTCCCTTCCAGCCCAGCCCATTCTACGGTTCTGTCATCAGGCATTGAATGAGTGACCCAAATTTGGTCTCTAGATGATGTGATCAAGAATTGTTCCTTTAGCAGAGTTCATTTTCTATAAGATGCATGGTTTTACACTGGGAAATGCTGTTGGTAGGATCCGAGAGAAGATTCTAAGTGATACAGTTAGTAGTGGAATGCAGAGTACCAAAGTGGTACCAGGTAGAAATAACAGGTAAGCTGTCTCACAACCCTTTCCCAGAAGAAAGGCTGATAGTTGATGGACAGCCCTGGAGCTGTGCTGTTGTAGTACAACATTAGCAGTGATAAACCAAGACAGCAGTCATCTACGTGCCAGAAGCAGTTGTATACCACTGGCAGATGAGGTTTGATGTCTTTGTGTGTGTAATGACTGCTATGTGTATGAACCATACAGATACATTAAAAAAAAAAAAAAGTTAGGAATTTGGTCCTTAGAACGTAAATGAGAGCTCACAGCTAATTGGGCAGGCCTAATTCTGCTCATCTATGCATGAGCTCTGCAGCATGGTGTGGTCCAGTTCTGGAGCCCCCAGCACAGGAAGGACATTGAACTGTTGAAGCAGGTCCAGAGGAGGCCACGAAGATGCTCAGAGGGTTGCAGCAGTTCTACTATGAGGACAGGCTGAGAGAGTTGGGGCTCTGCAGCCTGGAGAAGAGAAGGCTTCCAGGAGACCTTATTGTGGCCTTCCAGTATCTGAAGGGGGCCTACAGGAAGGCTGGGGAGGGACTATTGACAAGGTCTTGCAATGACAGGACAAGGGTTTGAACTGGAAGAAGGTTTAAACTGGATGTTAGGAGGAAGGGGCGGGTGGTGAGACACTGGCACAGGTTGCCCAGGGAGGTCGTGGAGCACAGAATCACAGAATGTGATCTTTGATCACGTTGGGTGATTCTGTGCTCCACAACCTCCTTGGAGGTGTTCAAGACCAGGTTGGACAAGGCCTTGAGTGACCTGTACTAGTGGGATGTGTCCCTGCCTGTGGCAGGGGGTTGGAACTAGATGATCTTCGAGGTCCCTTCCAACCTTACCATTCTATGATCATGTGGGATATCACAGAGACCCAGCGTCAGAGCTCAGCTCTAGCAAATTTTAGGCAGGCACATCTCCCCCTTGAGATGGACCACATCACTTTTGCATCCTGTGCACTGAAAGATGCAAGGATTTGGTGTAGGAAGCTGTACCTAATGGTTTCAGTGCATCAGAACATGTGCACACCTTTTACCTGTGCATTTGTGCAGTGCGTGCCTCTCTGTATGTGTGCACTTACATGTGTTTGAACACCAGGGAACCCATTCGGAACCAAGCCACTCTTCTCTATATATCTACAGCATTATTAAAAATATTCAGTTAATAAATACTTGTTTTTGACAGATGCATTTAGGAACCATCAATTAGGTTTGGCATTCATTAGGTGGGGAGAAGTCCAATCAGATTTGAGCGACTCCACAAAGCCGCCTGTAAATTGTGGGCTGTTTGTTCTGACGTTTGATGAATTATTCTTCATAATCCACTGTCTGCTGTGATAAATCTAATCTTTCAGTTTTTGCTGTCTTAATAATTCTTGGAGCAACACTGTGACATTTTGTTTTTGTAGTGGGGATTGAAAGGCTAGGACAATGGAAAAAAACCCCTCATTTTCTCACTCATAGAACCTTTGGTCTGACAGATTTGCAGGGATTGGTAAGTCCTTTGTGCCATGGACAGTTATGTTCTTGAAAAGGTGACCAGCCTAGGATGAATTTCACATTTCTTAAACCTACTCCAGGAAAGGCTGTCATATTTTTGAGAACAATAAGTTCCTAGCGTAAATAAAGTGAATTTCAAAAGTTCCAAGAGACACAAGCCTTAGAAATGTATCAGATGAAGAAATGAGTAACTCTTTAGTTATTCTGCCACATGAAACAGAGGAAGCAGTGTTAACATGGCAGATGCAGCCCTCAAAACTCCCCAAGGAAACCTGCTGTATTCCCAGAGTCATATTGTGTTGGTCTGTTCTAACAAGTTCACAGATCCCACTGTCACAGTGTCCCATCCTGTCTTCACTGGGAGGCTGCAGATTGCACAATTCCTGTGTAAAACTCAGAAAGCTCCTGTAGATTGAGTTCAACTCACCTTAGCAAATCACCATCCATGTATCCATGATTAAGAGTGGACTGTTCAGTGCTGTCTCTGTCAGGAATGGAATAAATGGATGAATCATGTCACCTTGTCAAGGGACTTCCATTGGAGAATCACAGCACAGGGGGATGTGCAAAATTTACCTACTGTAATCACTTTGTCTGCTTCTGACTTGTACCTGTCTCTCAACTGCGTGATTTCCTTCATCTTGAATGGGTTTAGCCTAGCTCTCCCGTTTGCATCAAAATGCTGGAAGACTGCAGGCCATCAAAGCACAGTACTGTTAATGAAGCTCTGTTTCCTCTTGGCCTGTAATGAGTATCCCGAAGGCAAGAAGTTCAAGTTACAGTCATAGAATGGTAAGGTTGGAAGGGACCTCAAGGATCAGATAGTTCCAACCCCCTGCCATAGGCAGGGCCACCTCCCACTAGTACAGGTTACTCAAGACCTCCTCCAACCTGGCCTTGAACATCTCCAGGGAAGGAGCAGCCACAACCTCTGTGGGCAACCTGTGCCAGTGTCTCACCACGCTCACTGCAAACAACTTCCTCCTAACATCCAGTCTAAATCTCCCCTCTGCCAGTTCAAACCCATTGCCCCTTGTCCTGTCATTACAAGACCTTGTCAATAGTCCTTCCCTTGCCTTCCTGGAGGCCCCCTTCAGATACTGGAAGGCTACTATGAGGTCTCCTGGAAGCCTTCTCTTCTCCAGGCTGCAGAGCCCCAACTCTTGTAGCCTGTCCTCATAGGAGAGCTACTGCAACCCTCTGAGCATCTTTGTGGCCTCCTCTGGACCCGCTCCAACAACCGATCGTATTGACGCAAGTTGATCATATGTTGCCTAGTCAGACCCTTCTAAAATAGCAGGACATCACATACATTGCTATCTCCAAATACAAAATGCAAGACACTCAGAATCTTACAGGATCCCTCAGCTACTTTCTAGGCTGTCAAACAACTGGGTCCCAGGCTGTTGAAAAAATTCCTGCATTGTCCATGCTGCTGCCATGAACACTGCTCAGTTTGGAAAGAAGAGATACTGAAGAGCATAAGGATGTCTGTACAGATGAGACAAAAAGCTGAAGCCCATCACTCTGCCACTAACTGTAGCCAATATTGGCTAAGAGACAAAGGCTATAAAAGCAAGGCAGGCCATACAGTTAAGCTTTACCTGGTATCAATCTTCCCGGTTCCAGTAATCCAAAGGTTAGATTTCCTGGGCTAAAGATTGTATCTTGGTGTTTAGTAACTTGTGGCGGATTTTCTTCAGTGACTTACCTAACCACTTGGACTTTTGGTATTCAGAATGTTCTGTGGCAATAAGTTACTCAGCTTAATTGATCTGGGAAAAAAAAATACTACTTTTTGCTTCTTGTAGTCCTGCCATCTGGTAATCTTGTATGCTAATTGACAATTTGTTGCCCTCAAGTTATTCTGTGGAGTGAATGAGCATTCTCAATCCTATTTTCCATGAGAGAAGTAATTTCTTAGAGCTCTGTGACATTCTGTCCCTATTGTCTATCTTTCCAGGCCAAAGAGCCTTTTGAAGTCCCAGAAAAGATTTGAAGGGAGTTATCAAAATGCTTTGGTGAAGGACTCTTGCCGTGGGAAGTGCTGAGCATTTGAAACTCTCCTTGCTGATGCCACCTGTACTGGACTGGTTCAGCTGTGGCAGGGGAAAGGTTCTTTGTAAATGACTGTGGAAAACTGGTTGAAAAAAGTTTCAAAACTGTAATGGACTCTTCTGGAAAACTCCTGGATAGGATCTGTAATGCAGAATATTCTTAGTTACACCATATATTGACCTTATTCTGGCTGCACCATATACAGGGGTCTGGAGAACCCTGCTGGAAGGGATTCAGGTTGCCAGCTAAAAAGGCCTGGACTGTTGAGATATCTTCTGTTTGTGAGCCTTCATCGAAGCACATCCTAAATTTGTCCTGAACAGACTACTGACACCTGATGCTTCATCTGTTGTGGTCACTATGTCAGAGCACAGCCACCACATTCCACTCAGGATGGGATCACTGGATCAGGAAGGGGCTCCATAATTTCAGCTTCTGCTCCAGGGTACCTTGTTAGCAGTCTTTCTGGAGAGGGAAGGGAATATGCCTCTCTCTGGAGTGGCCGGATTGAATCTAGGCAGTAATATTTGATCATTTGCTGCAACACATGGATATAGAAAGGTTGGGATTAAGAGGCAGTATATTTCAAAAGAAATTAGCTAGCAAGACATACACATTTAACGTTTATGGTTTGGAGATTAAGACATCAGGCTGGAACTTGGGATATCTGGGTTAAATCCCAGCTCTGTCAAAGGCTTCTCAGAACATGCTGGGCAGGTCATGTAAGGTAATACTTTCAGAAAGGACTCAGGATTTGGGAGCTTAAATCCAATTGACTTTCAGTAACTTCCTCAGTGTTTAAGGACAGAGTAAAAAAAAAATACTGAGGCATTCTGATACTCAGCATTGCAGCATAAGCTGGTGTATGCCGCAGACCTCAGGCAGAGTGTTGTGTGCTTTGGGAAGGCACTTCAGCATGTGAGGAGGAGGCCTATAGGTGACAGCTGGGGAGTCCTGGAAAGCTGAGTTTGTGCACCTCATACAACAGCACTCTGGGCTTAATAATGGTCCTGGGTGCAACCTCAGCACAAATACATACTAATAAGTGCCTAAGTAGGTAGATCCTGTTAGAGCTTTTGTATCATTTCCCCTAGGTGTGAATACTAATGCCAACAATCATGGAAAGATTTTGCATATTTAAAATTGAGCAAGCTTCATTCTTTAAACGGTGAGGACTCTGTTTCCTGCCAGTGAAGTACACTGGCACCTTCATTTGCTGGTTGAGCACGTACCTGATGGGCTCTGACTGTGCAGGAGGCTAGTGAGGGAAACTGCTGTGTGCAGGGACACTGCTCACCTGTACAGCTGTAAACCTGCAGCTGCCTGTCCTGCTTCTTTTTAAAAGAGCAGCCCTGAAATTCCTTTTTTCTTGTAAACCTCTATCAAACCTGTCTGGAAGCTATGCTTGTTTCATCTCCTGCCAGGATTACCAGATGGTTTAAGAGCCAGTTTGATAAGGCCCTTTGAGACCAGCTGTGGCCTGAAAGAAGCTTGAGAGTTCCATATCAGGTGGACTCTGAGACTGTCCTAGACCTTTGCTTACATCCTAAAACCATGGTTAGAGTTTTTGTTAAGGGCATTTGTTTGCTAGGTGCTTGTGAACAAGAAGAGCCTGCAGCCTGCTCCAGGAGCTTACTACCATTTAGGCTGCAGCCTCTGCTGCTTTGGATGGACCCTGCTCTCTGTCAGGCAGGATGGGAGGCTCACACACCTCTGCTCTTGCTTGCTTTTGCCTGTCAGAGACACACAGCCTGCATCAGAGGCACTAGCTGCCTCCAGTGAACTGTGAAAGGAGAATTTCATAATGAATGAGGGTGATTTGCTAAGTAGGGGGTCCTGGAACCCAGCAGTGTGCTGCTCCTTTATCTCAGCCTCACAGATGCTCATGTAATGGCCTGGCTGTGATCTACTCCCTCCCCCGTATGCACATTCTACCCTTATGCTCCTGGAGGAGCAGTCAGTTTGTGGGCCCCGTTGCAGTCCCTCACCTTGCTGCCTTCACGGGCAGCCTGTGGGTCTGCACAGGTTCCCTCTTGAATTGCAGCAGGGCAGCTGAGCTGGGTCTGTGACTGCTAACCTGACTTTTCATGTTTTAAATATCAAGTTTTTAAGTTAAATACTTCTGCTCAAAAGGACTTCTAGAGAGAGCTGTCTTCAAATGATGTCTCCTTACAAAAGTGTAGTGACACAAGAATATTGTCTGTTGTTATTCCTGCCAGAGGGACTGTGCAGAGCTCTTCTTCCTCCCCCTGCATGTGTTCAGTACTGGTGAAAATGGTTGGACTGCCTGCATAGGCAATTAAAAGCTTTTGAAATCCAGAGTAGAGAGTTCTATCCAATTTGTATGTGGTCTTATTATAAGTGTGCCTTACTGGATTCAGGCCAGTAAACTCCCAGTTCTGTGCTTGGGGGCTGTCACCACCCTTATGGCAGACCAGCAGAATTGGTTGCTACTCTGTTAAGGGTACTTCCTTTAAATATGAGTATGTAGGATAGTGAGAGAGTTGAAGAAAGCCCTGTCTCAACCTCCTGTGACAAATTCTCTGTTTGCGTCTTTCCTTCCTTATGGGATGTTGCAGCCCAACATGCTCCTGGTCACTTTAATTATCTTTCTCTTAAGAAACCCTCTTTTCAGCTGATAGACTTCACATAAAGTCTTCCTTTTTACTAAACTGAAACAAGAGCCTCCAAATCCAGAAGGCATTTAGGAAAAAAGGGTGGGGGTTAAAGAGAGAAAAACCTTCTTTTCTCTTGAGACATGAATGTCAATAGGTTTGAATTATGGACCTGCTGTAATTAAAAACCACATAACTAGTTGTTTTAAATGCAGTTGTTTTTACTTAATTGATTTTGCTGCCAGGACCAAAGGGAATTAATTAAATAAATAAAATGTACCTTCCTAGTGAATTAGTGGAGGCAGCTGAGTCTCTGTTGGAATCTAATTGCTGCAAATGCTCCAGTTTGTTGCTAGCAGTCGTTTTCTGTAGAAGGTGCTGGGAGAGAAGGGATAGGGTGGTGTGGGAGTGGGCTCATTCCCTGGCAGCTGCAGGAGGGAACAGTCTGCTCCTTGTATAGTATTTTTCTTCGTTGTCAGCAAAAAGAATATTCCTTCAAATGCTTTGCGTGAAGACTTTGCTTAGAAAGTCTTTATTCATAGTTAATTACTAGCTCTCTGCAGCTCCCATCTTTAATTACCTTTTAAAAAGCAGGTTACAAAAATGCACTGACATTCTTTCTTTTTTGATACTGCATATATTAGAAGCTTCTCAGCTGCTTGCCCAAAACCAGTCCAGCCTACAGGAGGAGTGGGACAGATTCTCTTTGTTGATACCTCAGAGCTTATTTGCACCTTGCTCTACACAGCAGGACAGAAACCCTCGACCAGCATTGCATGAACTAGCTCCATGCCTCAAGCTTCATGACAGTTCTGGCACTCTCTCTGAGCTAATGGTGCAGACCTAGTCAACAGGCTGATACCGCACTACTGTGGTAATAACATTTCTAGGGCTCAAGCTACCCAGTGCTGCATTGAGGGTCTCCAGCAGGGTGCTGTGTTATGCAGGGCAGAAGGGCCTTTGCCCACCTCCCATTGTCACACACTCATGGCTGTCTAGAGTTTTCCTTTCTGGACATTCACCTCGTAAATCTATTTCTTCATCTGCAACTTTCATTATAGTCTAGTCATAGAATCATAGAATGGTGAGGTTGGAAGGGACCTCAAGGATCATCTAGTTCCAAGCCCCTGACATAGGCAGGGACACCTCCCACTAGTACAGGTCACTCAAGGCCTCATCCAACCTGGTCTTGAACACCTCCAGGGAGGGAGCAGCCACAGCCTCCCTGGGCAACTTGGGCCTGTGTCTCACCACCCTCACTGCAAAGAACTTCCTCCTAACATGCAGTCTAAATCTCCCCTCTGACAGTTTAAACCCATTGCCCCTTGTCTTGTCATTGCAAGACCTTGTCAATAGTCCCTCCCCAGCCCTCCTGTAGGCCCCCTGTATTTCACTGCCAGAGCTGCTAGTAATTTCCTCTTCTGCCCACAGAGTGCTTTGCTATCCCCACTTGGTGCTTTTTCTGAGCTGAGAGCACTGCTTACTTTTGTTAGATGTGTGAGGAAGTCTACTCTGCTGTCTTTGTTTAGCCAGTTGTTCTGTTACCCAGTGACAAGCCGTATCCCCAGGAAGAGGAAATGGGTGAAGGAAAAGGCACACATGGACTGAAATGGAAACAGATTTAATAAAATAATAACTCCCTTAATATTAATAGAAAATACAGAAGGTCGTATCCAGGCAGTGTAGTGGTTGTGAGCTTTACACTTCTAGTGAATGGAACATGTTAAGCACTGTGAGCACCACAGCTCCAGTGAAAAAATTGAGGGTCACAGTGAATAGGAATATCAGCTTCAGGAGCAGAACGATGGGTGAGACTCTCCAGGGACTGTCTTTACAGTGAGTGTGATGTTTATGGTCTGGGATACTTCTGTTGGCCAGCTTGATTCAGCTGCCCTGGCTTTTGTTCCTTCTAGCTTTAGCATCTGGCTGATTTAAAGCTGCTAAGGACCTTCATAACTATGGAGACCTGCATAACATGGCTGACCATAAACAAAAACCTGGTTCTCACTGAATTGGGTACTGCAGTCTTCTCAAAAATGCTCCTTTCCTGGATAGAAATGTGACTCTGATTCTAATGCAGTGGAACCAGGATACAAAACCAAAAGTATTTTCATGGCAAATTATCAGAGGTGCAAACTGCAACTTTTGTTCCCCTGCCCACCCCCTTACCATTGCTCCTTGTCATGTGCTGGCTTTGACCACATAAGCTCACTGATGTTGCTGTAATAATGCATGGGAACAATGCACTGTAAGGTTTTGGGGGTGATGGTAGGTGGCATTAAATATCTGCAAAAGAAATATGTGCAAAGGACCAGCTGTTGACTTCTGCACACAGTATGGATGCTGACTATTATTGCTGCAACTCATTTAAAGAGCAGTGTGGAGGAGCCTCTTGCTTGCTGCTTGGCCATTCCATGTCCTAGATGAAATGTGCTGCTGAGATCTGCCACAGGTTTCCATAGAGTATCTCCAGAGCACTTCCATGTTTGGCAGGTTTCACTAGGAGGCCAAGCAGTAAGAAGATGCAGGTCTTATGAGATGAAGAATCAAAGAGCTGAGCCTCCTCAGCTTTTGCACATGCTGTCTTTGGCCTGTGGACCGGGCTTTCCATAGGCCAGTGTGTGATACCTCTGTCTCTTTTCCTGGCAGATAAAAGAGCTCTTCGTGAGTTTTGAGGACACTCCTTTGGGAGCAGCATCACTAGCCCAGGTGCACAAGGCAGTCCTGCAGGATGGAAGAACAGTGGCAGTGAAAATCCAGCACCCAAAGGTCCAAGCTCAGAGCTCCAAGGATATTTTGCTTATGGAGGTAAAACTAGGTATTGACTTGATTTACAGAGTAGTTGCTGTTGAAATGTGTGGGAGAAAGATTTACCTGTGATGTAAGCAGGTGTAATGCCACCATCCTGTAGCTCTGAAACCTCCAAATGTAAGTGTTGTCTTACTGGAATAATACAGAAAGTTGATGAGGATTACAGTGCAGATGATTGTGTGGGAGGAGAAACTGAACAAGAAAGGAAGAGTCAAGGAGGGCAGAATGACATAACAGGTAAACATGAATGACAACAGAGTAAGTCCATATGAGATTTACCACTAGAATGTGAGTTCTGAAGTTTATTTTCAGCCTGTGTGGCCATTAACTGGTTGATTAAGCTGATTTCATTTGCCCTTGCATTCAAGGACTGTGTAGCCAAGGAATAATCATTCTTTGTGATCAGCATGTGTTCTGTGGTATTCCAGTGTTGAGGTTGAGGTTGCTGTGATTTAGTCCCTTGATCAGCAGCTTAGTGCTGAGTTGATTGATGCTGAAAACAAACACATTGAGATATGGAGAGGATCACCCAACAGAGGCAGACACACAAATGAGGGATTCAGCTAGGCAAAAAGTTTCAGTGCCTGTCTCCTGTTCCTCTCCTGAATGGTGGGTACCATTTATGTTCTCAGTACAGTGCTGTAGCTTCTCCCAAACATCCTCCCTGTTGAAGGGGGGAACTGGAGAAAAGCTGTGGCACATCACTGCATTGCAGTAGTCAAAGATGCCAATGATATGGTAGGGAACAGGAAATGGGAACAAGGCTGAGGTGGAGGAGAGGCAAAGGATTAGGTCTGTAACTGGTAACATTAAAGCTAAAACCTCTCCTAATAGGCATTTCCATATGTATAGTGCAGTAATGTACACATCAGCTGGCATGCAGTGGATATGTACACTACTGCATTATACATATTGCACACCCTGGCATACCCATGGGACTAAAGAGGGGAACTTTAAACTAAGTGAGGTCTAAATAGTTTTTACAGGGCACTGCTGATGCAATGACACAGTTCTCCATCACAGGAGATCAGGAATCAAAGATCCTGCCAGCACCCTCTCAGAGGAGAATATAACTGAAGCTTCTTTAGGCAGCTAAAATGCTCTGCTTTGAGCAATCCTGGATGCTCTGCAAAGAAGCACAGCTGCTTCCAGCTGAAGCACATACTTTTGCAGCTCAACATTTGTTTTGAACTCAGAGCGAAAGAAAATGTTGAGTTAATCATAGAATCATAGAATTGTAAGGTTGGAAGGGACCTCAGGCATCATCTAGTTCCAACCCCCTGCCATAGGCAGGGACACTTCCCACTAGTACAGGTCCCCCAAGGCCTCGTCCAACCTGACCTTAAAAATCTCCAGGGAGGGAGCAGCCACAACCTCCCTGGCCAACCTGTGCCAGTGCCTCACCACCCTCACTGCAAAGAACTTCCTCCTAACATCCATTCTAAATCTCCTCTCTGCCAGTTCAAACCCATTGCCCCTTGTCCTGTCATTGCAAGACCTTGTCAATAGTCCCTCCCCAGCCTTCCTGGAGGCCCCCTTCAGATACTGGAAGGCTACTCTAAGGTCTCCTTGAAGCCTTCTCTTCTCCAGGCTGAAGAGCTGTGACGGTTTGGGAGTTCCCTGCCCCCTCCCGCTTTGTAAAATGACCCAGACTAGAACTCAGCCGGCTGGAAGTTGAGGACTGAAGCTCTATTTACAGCTTAGCACAATGTACAAGCAGATATATACACTATATATAGGAATAGTTACAGAAATATACAAGTTAAANAAATTAATTCGGCAGAGAGGAGAAGCCAGAAGCTGCTAGCCCAAGATGCTCTGTCCCGTGACACAGACTGCCAGCTCGAGACGCTGTCTTATCTTTTTGTTTTGAGTACTTTTACTAAACATCTCAACAAGCCTATGAGCGAAGTAGATGTCACCATTGTTTTCCTTCACAGCCTATAGTATAATTTTCTGTATTAAAATATTCCAATTACCTCAAACCAGCACAAGAGCCCCAGCTCTTGTAACCTGTCCTCATAGGAGAGCTCCTGCAGCCCTCTGATGATCTTTGTGGCCCTTCTCTGAACCTGCTCCAACACTTCAATGTCCTCCCTGTGCTGGGGGCTCCAGAACTGTACACAATACTCCAGACGGGGTCTGATAAGAGCAGAGTTAAGGGGGAGAATCACCTCCCTTGCCCTGCTGGCCACGCTTCTCTCAATGAAGATATCCTAGTTAGATGAGATATGTCTGTTGCAGTGCTTCTTTAAGAGCACAGAACTATTTCAGCTGGCTTTGGGTCCAGCTGTAGATTTGGATTTGGTTCGGATCCTGTTCAGGACTGACTGCAGTGATCTGCCTGGAGTTTGCTTTTACAAGTCAACACATGTACAACAGTTCTTCAGGGGCTTATGGCATCCTTCACTCCTGTCCAGGACAGGATGGCAGAAACTAAGCAGTCAAGAAAGAAGGATGAGCAGATAATAAAAGACTTTGAGAGCAGAACAGTAAGAGAACTGTGTGTGAATGAGTCAAGAACTAGACCCACCTTGGGACATTTGTCCTTTTACCAGTGGGTATCACAGAAAAAAAGAAACTTCCCTTACACCACGCTACTGTGATTCCTGGTTATATTGGCAGGCACATTTAAAGTATTTTAGAATGGTTCCTTTAGTTTCTGCTTTCAGACTAATCCTCGTGGGAAACTTGAAGCTAAAACAGCGTATTTGCTTTTTTGCAGTATAGTGTTGTCCTTCCTCTACAGACAGTCTAGCTTGTCATCCTTGAGGTCTGTGGAGAAGTAGCTCAACAACATGACATGTGCAGTCTTGTTTTTAAAGGGTCTCTTGTGGAGTGCTGGCTTACATGCATAATCATAGCCTTGTGTGAGGCTATTTTTGTGTAGGCTACAGTGAAAGCCAGATGATGTGCACTGAGGGTCTGGTTCTTTAAGGATCAGACAGATATTGCAGTTAAATAGGACGTTGGTTTAAGTACTGATGGAGATGGTCTTATTTAGAGACTAATGAGAAGGAGTGTGAATGGAAAAAGCTAGATGGAAAATTCTTAAATTCATTCGAGGTTTCATAGCATCAGTACAGCATCTGATAAATCCAGAGAGAGACACCTCACTGCTCTTCTTATATTGGTACTTGTTTCAAGACAATATGCTACACAGATGTCAGAAAAAGGACAGGCCAAATATTTGTTAAATATGTCTGTGCTGATGGTCAAGTTGGCAAATGACTTCAAAAGAGCATTTCAAGAAAGAGGAAAACAGTGCATGAGTTTTCTCACGTTGGACAGCATCGAAATAATTGTGCAGCCTCTATAAAGTTTATGTATATGTTAATGAAGATCACTGGTTACATTTCATTTGGATGACACAGATTTTAAAGGGTTTACGCCTCTAGATATGACAGCAGAAAAATCGTTTAATAGTGTCTGGAACCTGGTGATTACATTTTTAAAGGAACATCGAGTTTGAAACTTACATTTAGATAAGAGAGGTAGAGACAGTGCTGGAGAACAAAACACTTCCACACAGCTGAACAGGAGCAGTGATGGTTCACAAATTTATTTCTTGCCATGCATTTCAATTGTAGCAGCTTCCTGCCTGTTCTTTAAATGTTCCTCCTGCAGTGCAGGAATTCTCACCTCAGTGGTGGAGATCTAGGAGGGGAAACTGTCCAGAAACACACTCTGACAAGTCTATGTTAATTTTGAGATGGATATACAGAAAAAGTAAGATAAAGAGAGCAATGCAGATTGCATGTTTATGTTTTATTCTTATTTTATGACTCCAGTAGTTAGAAAAATGTGCACAAAATGTGATATTTTCCTTAAGATGTGGTCTGAATTGGCAGCTCCTGTAAATTTGTGACTGGTTATGGTCTCTTCACCAAAACAGCAAACATACCTGACTGCTGTGCAGCTGTGATTATGCCATCCAATCACATAGTCTTAATTTTCTTCAAGAAGGATTGCCCATTTTTCACCCATTAAATGTTGCTTTAAGCAAAGATTTCCAGAAACACCTTGACCTGGGCTTTTTCAGACCCTGTGTAGCAGAATACCTAATCCATTTGAGAATGCCAGGTGGTTGATATACGATACTAGGAAAACACCACCTCAGCATTGCTGAGGTGCTCTCTGATCCTCACCAGAAGATCCATGGCCTACTACCTGTATCCAAACACCACAGTCTTCTGTGAACTGTCCAGTGGATTTTCTGTGCTAGCAAAATTCTTGCTTAGCAATGGAAGAAGTAACATTAAAAGTTAGCAATATCTGAGAGCTATTTGAGTGAAGACAAACAGTGACTCAAAGAAGAGAGGACTCAGAAGAGAGTTGCTCCTCAAGTGTGCCCTTGATGAGATCTAACCAGGTGGTCTTTTTCTCCAGGGCTTTGCTCTTCTTCTAGGCAGCAAGGCTCCATGTGGTGTCTGGGCTGTTGTTTAACTGTTAGATGTGCCTGTGTGGAAGGGCAAGACAGAATTTGTGTTTCATGACCAAGGCATGACACCATGTGTTGTGTTGTGATAATGCAGGAACCCTGCAAGCTCTTGGGGCATAGGTTGGGGATTTTTGTCTGTAAGCTATGTAGAATAGTCCTAACAAAACAGCATTATGTGGGGCTGCATGACCTTGGAGCCAGGATGCAGCTGATCATTTCCTGTCTCTCAGGTTCTCCTCTTGGTTGTGAAGCAGATCTTTCCAGATTTTGAGTTCATGTGGCTGGTGGAAGAAGCTAAGAAGAATCTGCCCTTGGAGCTGGATTTCCTCAATGAAGGCAGAAATGCTGAGAAAGTTGCTCATATGCTCAAGGATTTTGACTTCCTGAAGGTGAGGAAATACATATTTCCATATATATCTGTGCATTAATAGTCTTTATGCATCTCGTGCACCTCATTCACCACTGGGCGGAACCATACAGAGGGAGAACGGAGTTCAGTCCCTCCGTGTTCATCCCAAACTACTCTGCCAATACAGACCAGAAACGTCTCTGAGATAGGCATCATCCTTATCAGTTTCCTGGTGTAGGCACCATATACTGAATGAGGAGTAGTGACTTGGAGCCAGTGGTCTCTGGATCTGGCTACTTGTTTTCCCAGTGTTTCTGAACTTATCCCAGAGACTCGTGAGTTACATGCTGGTTACTGAGCTGTCTGATGGTACCTTTATCCTGGGCTTTATCTCAGCTGAGGGTAAGAAATGGACATAAACCAGAAAAGCCAAACTGAAGTTGATGGTGACGAGTAGGATTGTGGATGGTGTACATCTCAGGAGGAAGCATCCTTGCATGGATCTTTCCTCCAGTAAAAAAAACATTTTCTCGCTCTGGAATTGAGCATTCAGCCTTCACACGTGTCCATGGCTTATATATTCATGTTACCTTCATACACAAAGTCAGTTTCACCAGTGCTGTGCTCTTCCCCTCAGACACTCTTACCCCACTTGCCCTGTACAGTCAGTCATGTACACATCTGATTCTTGGAAAGACCTGAGCCCCTCTCTTGAAATTTGCACATACATACCCCTTTTGCTGACATGCAAGAGGCAGAAACCTCCACTGTGTGCATTCTGGAAATCCACAAGTATGACCAAGCACACATGGTGCTCTGGGCACAGTCACTGATGTACCTGTTTTTGCACATGCACAAAGACACTAAAATATGGCCTCTCCTTTGGAGTCTCCTGCATGCACACATCAAAATGAGATTTTGAGCTCATGTTTGTGCAGAAGTGTATTGGTTTGAATTTAGCT
>VWYK01041198.1:0-17394 GCA_013399775.1 Semnornis frantzii | reverse complement strand
CCCACACCACTACCCCCAACCCACCCCAAGCCAAACGCTCCCAGAGGTGGGGACAAGGAGGAGCAGCAGGCGTGTGGCCTGCAGAGGAACCCTGGGCTGAGGGGGAGGAGAGACTCAGAGCCTGGTGCTGAGGCTGGCATGGTGGGGAGGCTCCACGGCACAGGGCTGATGCCCACTGGCACTTACGCAGTCTGCATGAGCTCGGGGTTGGGCACGCACTGGAGGCGGTGGGAGAGGAGCTGGAAGGCACTGCTCTGGGGCAGCAGCATCAGCAGCCCATAGAGGGCCTTGATCAGGTAGGGGTTGTTCTTCACGTCCAGCAGCTGCAGGCGGAGGTCTGGCCAGGGGAGAGGAAGAGGATGGTGAAGCATGGGGCACAGGAACCAGCACCGAACGCTCAGGGTTGGAAAAGGACCTCAAGGATCATCCAGTTCCAACCCCTCCTGCCGTGGGCAGGGACAGCTCACACTAGAGCAGGTTGCTCAGAGCCCACATCCAGCCTGGCTTTAAAAGCACCCAGGGATGAGGCTTCCACCACCTCCCTGAGCAACCTGTGCCAGTTTCTCACTACCCTCATGCTGAAGAACTTCTTCCTAACGTCTAATCTCCCCCCCTCTAGCTTGGCTCCATTGCCCCCAGTCCTATCACTACCCAACACCCTAAAAAGTCTCTCCCCAGATTTGGCTGTGCCAGAGTGACTTTGTGACACACTGTGCCAGTGTGACTGTGCCACTGTCTCACCACCCTCATGCTGAAGAACTTCTTCCTAACATCCAATCTGATTCTCCTCACTTCCAGTTTGGCTCCATTCCCCCAGTACTATCACTGCCCCACACCCTAAATAGTACCTACCCAGTTTTCTTGTAGCCCCCTTCAGACACTGGAAGGCCACAATAAAGTCTCCTTGGAGCCTTCTCTTCTCCAGACTGAACAGCTTCAACTCTCTCAGCCTGTCCCCACAGCAGGGCAGCTCCAGCTCCAGTGCATCTCTCCCCCCAGCACCAACAGCAGGGTCCTCCCAACCCATCTGATGGTCCTGTTGACCTGAGAGGCACCAACAGCCTCTTCTCTTCCATGAACTCCTCTATCTTTGTGTTTCTCCCCCACTCTTCTCCTGTTGGGGAAGGGGGCACTGGCTCCCCAGCCTACCATCCTTGCTGCTGCTCCTCCCCCAGCCTGTCCACACTGCCTGCCTGAGGACAGATGTGCAAGGTGAGCTTGCTCCTCAGCTTCTGCAGAACTGGCAGAAATGCTCCCCCCACCCTGAGGCATCACAGATGAGCAGGGCTGGCTCATGCCCTCACAGGGACCATCTGGTGCAGGCTGGATTCTCTCTGGCTAAGTCTGTTGGGCCTCAGCAGAGAGGAAACCTCCCTCCTGCTCCATCTTTTGCCACTCCTCGAGGGTCTTCTGGAGCCAAGCTTTCACCTGGGGCAGCCTAGGGGATGGAGAGTGAAGGGTGCCTGCCCCAGCATCTCACCTCTTGCTTGCCACTGGCACCTCTGGTGCCTCCCAGACAAAGGATCCATCCCCAGGGATGCTGCTCTATGGGGTACCTGCCTGTCCCCTACCCTGAGATTCGGAGAGTGAGTGGGGTGGGGACCCCCTCAATAACAATTTACAGGTCACGGAAAACCACCACAAGCCTGTGAGTGCCTCCCATAGGGAAAGTCCTCCTTGGGCTGAGGCAAAGGGGACCCTGGGAGGGTCAGTCCATGCCTCCATTGCCTGGCTGCTCTTAACCCTCTTCTCCCCCAGATATTCTCTATCCCTGGACCTACAGAGATCCCCTCCCTCCCTTCCCAGGACATTTCCTACCACCCTCAATATCATCACCTCCAGGAAGAAGGAGCCCAGGGACAGTCAAATGCCATCGTGCCGACTCCCCTCAGCCACAGGTCACCCTGCCACGTCCCCACCTCCCTCCCCATCTCAGCTCCCACCACCACCACATGCCCAAGCCCCCCCCAAGCCAGGACCTGACCGTGTCACTCACTGCAGGGGGCACAGCTGCACTGCTGGGGCTGAGGTGGGGCAGGTCTGGAAGTAGAAGCAGGCTCTGGCCTTTTTTTAGGTTCCTAGTTCACCACTTGAAGAATAAAATCCCACACATTTTTCCCCTCCTCTTGCCAAGGGCCCCAGCAGCACCCACAATGCCACTCCACCTGTTCACAACTCATCTCCCACTCTACCAGCACCCACTGGAGATGCTCAGCATGGTCCGGACCCCCTCCCCCTCCTCCTCCACCCTTCCCCTATTACTTTTGTTTGATGCCAGCTCCACTCACTCCCTTAACCTATATCTGGGGGGCAAGCTGTGCTCTGTGTGTGTGTGTCCCCTCCTCCACCACCATCACCACCACCACTACGCTGCCATCGTCCCTGGTGGGCAGCTCCAGAGCTGGGCAAAGCTCCCGGCAAGAAGTCTGATAACTTCTGCTCTATTTATTTCCCACGGAGGAGCAGGGGAAGGGGGGTGGTGGTGGTGGTGGGACACATGCCCAGGGCTTAGGGGTGGGGGGGGGTTGGTTGGCTCCTCACACGTGAATATGGGGCACTCGATGAGCTGCACCAGCTTGTCCACCTCGGTGAGGAAATCCACAGTGACCTCCAGATCCCCGCTGGAGGAGGGTGTTAAGGATGTCACCTTGGGAAGTGAAAGAATAAATTTTTAAAAAAGGGTGACCTGGGTAGCAGCAGATGGCATGGCCCAGTGATGCCCAGCATGGATGCCAGGCTCTGCCAAACACTCTCCCGCGGGAAGTGAAGCGGGCAGGGCTGGGAAGGTCTGCAGGGCAGCAGCCAAGGCATGAGGGATGGGAACAGGATGAGGAGGCTGCCAAAAGGCTGGCCAGAGAGCAGACAGGAGGATGGTGGCAAGGAAGGCTTTTTCCTTCCCTGGGCACTGATGCTGAGTGCTCCAGGGGTCCTTGATGCCCCAGCAGAAACCCTGGAGGGCACCAGGAAGGGGACCTGAGTGAGTTAGCAGGCTTGATCCCATGGAAGGTGACTCGGGGAAGCTTGGGGTGTGCCAGCACATAGCATCATGGAATCACTGTGGGTGGAAGAGACCTTTAAGATGACTGAGTCCAAGCCTTAACCCAGCAGTGTCAGGGCACCACCAAACCAGGGCCCTCAGCAGCACACCTCCACAGCTTTGAAATCCCTCCAGGGATGGGGACTCCACCACTGCCCTGGGCAGCCTGGGCCAGACCTTGGCAACACTTTTGGGAAAGAAATTGTTCCTCATCATCAACCCAAACCTCCCCTGGGGCAACTTGAGGCTGCTTCCTCTTGTCCTGTCACTTGTTCCTTAGAGGAATTCAACCACTGAATGATCCTTGAGGATCCTTCCAACCTGGTATTCTATGAATCTAGGAACCTCCATCTGGCTCCAAGCCTCCTCTCAGGTTGCTGTAGAGAGCTGTAAGGTCTCCTCTCAGCCTCCTCTTCTCCACTCTAACCAGCCCCAGCTCTCTCAGCTGCTCCTCCCCAGCCCTCTTCTCCAGACCTTTCCCCAGCTTCGTTGCCCTACTCTGGACCTGCTCCAGCTCCTCAATGTCCTCCTTGTAATTCGAGGTGTGGCCTCCTGGGTGCCCAATCCAGGGGTAAACACAGATAAATACATGACAGAAACTGAAAAGGGAGGACAGCAACCCTCAGTCTGCTGCAGGCATCTGGGGATGCTCACTGGGAACTGCGGCCCCCAAGCACTGCCTGCTGCTCACAGCGGGGGCAGGAAGCCAAAGCCTTCATTTTCCTGGGAGGAAGAGGATTCTGAGCAGCCTCCCCTCCTGGGCAGGAGAAGGTCAGGGATCAGCCAGTGCAGGCTTTCCTCTTCCTCCACCACAGCACAGAAGGATGACAGCAGGGGAAGGGCAAAACTGGCGTGCGCCCAGCCCTGTCCTCTGATTGCAGTGCCGCCGCCCTGCTAATGATGGGCTGCAGGCAAGAGGCTGGGCTGGCCCACGGGGGTGACCTTGGTGGCCACGGAAGGACAGTGGCCTTGAAGAAAAACCTCTCCCCCAGCCAAAGGATACAATTTCTGGATGAGGTCATAGGCATGCTTGTAGTTCTGGGTGAGGAAGCAGAGGGACACGGTGGTGACAGGGTTGTGACACCAGGAGCGGTACAGGCAGCAGAAGAGGTTTCGGCTTTCCTGGGGACAGAGCAGGGTTGGGTCACCAGCAGGGACTAGGATCACAGGGTCACAGGATGCTAGGGGTTGGAAGTGACCTCCAGAGATCATCAAGTCCAACTCCCCCTGCCAGAGCAGGACCAGACAATCTAGCTCAGGTGGCACAGGAACGCATCCAGACAGGGCTGGAAAGGCTTCGGGGAAGGAGACTCCACAAACTCTCCGGGTAGGATGTGGCACAGGTAGCCCCAGGTCCCCAACACCAACCATCTTGGACACTTCTGGACCTCCTAAGTCCACCTGACACTGGTATATGAGCCCACCAGCCTCAGAAGATGGTGACCAGGCAGGTTTTGGGGTGGGTCTAAGGGTGGATGAAGGGCTGGAGGACAGTTCCACCCGAGGGGACTGAGTTGCTGGCTGGGAGGAGTCTTCCTCTCCTTGCTTTCCTTGGATGTCATCAGTGCTGGTGGCAGCTGCTTGGCATGTTCCTGGCAGGGACAGCTGAGGGACTAAGGGGCTCTGCTCCTGCTGTCACCTGTCCATGCTGGGGTAGAAGGAGGGAAGTGGCAGCTGCTCAAGGGCTTGGGGAGTCCCGTGCCCATCTAGGGGTAGAAGAGCAGGAGTTGGGCATGGCCTCCTGAAGAGTGGAGAAACAAAGAGGCTGCCCTGGGCACCTGAGCTCCAGCCTCAGGACCTGCCAGACAGAGACATGTGCCCAGGTGGCTGCCAGGTCCCCGTCACCCCCATTGCATCCCCCCTCAGCAGCTGAGCCTTCCCATACCGGGGTCTTCAGGTCCTTCAGCTGGTTCCTCAGCTGGAAGAGCTCTGAGGATGTCAGCAGGATGGTGTTGAGGGTGTGGACCATGGTGGAGGCAAACTTGAGGTCCTCCTCCCGCAGGAGGATGTCTGCCATGGAGTGGAAGATGTTTTCTGCGTTCAGAAGTAGGCAAAGCTGCCTGCAAGGCACAGAGAAGAGAAACCAGGGTGGGGAAGGATGGGTCACGAACCTTTCTTTGACCTGATCCCATGCCCTGGAGAGCACCAGGGCTGGGCACCTAGGGTGGCACCAAAAGGAGCATGCAGTGGGGAGGGTGCAGCTACTCACAGCAGGACTAGGCCCAAAAAAAAAAAAAGGGGAGCTAGGGCTAAGACACATCCCAGGTCACGCTGCTCTGGGACTCACCCACCCGCAACTCACCCACTGTGGTTTGTTGCCACCTTGAGCCTTCAGGTGACCTCTCTTGAGAGGTTTCAGCCTCTCCTTCCACCCCAACCACTGCAGGGAGGCTGCAGCAGCGTAGCATGGGACAGGCCCAGTCCCACCAGTATCCCCCAACACCCAGAACAACTGGTCTGGAGCAAGTGTGCCCACCAGGACAAAGCAATTCCCACCCAGCCTTGTGCAACCTGGAAGACCTGGAGCCTGAGACTCACCTTTCCCTCTCCCCTTTCTTCCAATAACCTGCCCTGGTGCTCTTTGAACTCATTCACACTTCACCTCCCCCAGAAGGTGCTGATGAGCTTTGGAGCTCCAGCTGCTCCAGCAGGGAGATGCCTCTGCCCTGCTGGACACTCCATTAAGCAGCCCTTTCCCCACCACATGGCATGGTTGGTGGCATGACCCACCCTGACCTGCCCGGCTGAGCCCAGCAGGTCATGGGCAGGAACGTTCTGCTTAACAAACCTTGGGGCGTTCCCAAGGCTTTCAACCTTTCAGACCAGAAATCAAACCTGCCCCCACCCCACCACCACCTTTTTTTGTTTTTTTTTCCCCTTGTTTGTTTGGATTTGGGCATTTCCTCTTTTCCTGCACTCTCCTTCCTCCTTAGCACCTGAAATGCTGTACAGGGCAGGCTCAGCTTGCATCTGGAACTCCTGGGGGAGCCTCGCCCAGCCACCCACCTTCTCCTGAAATTGGGATGCTCCACGAGCACTGATGCAGGCAGATGCTGGCACTCCTCACCTCCTGCTTTCCCCCCAACTCCTTTCCCCACCACACAACCTCAGGTGGCAACTAAAGCCCCTCTTGGAGGCGGCTCAGAAGGGTTTAGCATTCCAAAGATGGAGCACCCATTTTGGCAGTCGGGTGGCAGGCACTTGGTTGTGCGGGGAGGTGGGAGGCAAACCCGAACCCACCCCTCAAGGTCCCATTTTCACCTCCTGGGCTTGAGGAAGAAGCTGAGTTTCAAGCTGGAAGGCTACAGGAAGCCATTTCAGACCTGTTGGCTTAGGGACACAGGAGGCAGACGGGGATGAAAGAAAAGGATCTCCCCTCCCAAGAGGCATGGAGCAAGAACCCCCTCACCTTCTTCCCAAATCTGCCAAGCAACCCAGTCCCAGCCCCTCTCCACGGGCAGCTCCCTGATGCTGCCTGGCCAAGGCTGGACAATGAGATGCTCTGTGAGGGCTTTTACATAAGCCAAGGCAGCGCTCGCCCCGGACCCCGTTCCGAGGGAAGGGGCCCTGATAAATAAGCTCCTTTATCCCAACCCTCCTTACGTAACCCCTGCTGCATTCATGGCCCTGAGAACGCCTGGACCAGGGCTGCAGGGAGGAGGGAGAGTGGTGGGAAAAGAGCAGGAAGGGAAGGGGAAGGCTTTGCTAAGTCCAGGCTGATGGAGCCAAGAGGAGATCAATAGCTCAGCAGCACAGGCAGCCTCTGCTCACCGCCAGCTGCAGCTCAGCTCAGCACAGCCAGCTACAAGCTCAGCCTCAGGAGCTACAAGCCCAGCCCAGGCAGGTCCAAGCCTAACCTGGGCAGGGTCAAATCCAACCTGGCAGGCCTGAGCCCAACCTGGGCAAGTCCAAGCCCAGACTGAGCAGGGTCAAATCCAACCTAGGCAGGTCCAAGACCAGCCTCAACAAGACCAAAACCAACCCGGGCATGCCCAAGCCCAGCCTCAGGAGGTCCAAATCCAACCTGGGCAGGTCCAAGCCCAGACTGAGCAGGGTCAAATCCAGCCTGGGCAGATCCAAGCCCAACTTGGGCAGGTCCAAGCTCAGCCCAGGAGTGAGTTGGTTCCACCCATGCCAGGCACTCTGAACTCGAAGCAGGATGATTCCCTGTGCCCAAATTGGGGATAGATCCTCCAGTGCCCAACACTGGGACAATTTTACCCCCTGTCCAAAGTGCCCAGCATGCTGGCACAGCTGGGGACAGGCTCTTGGAGCTGCTGTTTGCCACCTTCCAGGCAGAAAGGAGCTTGACCAAACTCAACCCAGTCCCACTCTGATGCTGCTGAGTATTGAGGACCCTCTGGAGCTGACCTTGCCCACCCACAGCAAGGATGCTGGTGGGGTTGGGTGCATGTGTCTCATTTCCACAGCTCCTCCATGGAAAAGGAGGGCTCTGGTTTTCCATAAATAGGAGCTCCAAGGTTTGCCTGGCTTCAGGCAGCACTGCCGGCGAGCAGGGGGCTGAATGTGAGCTGCTTTCTAATTCAGGCCTGCTTTGGAATAGCAGGGAAGGGCTGGGTTTGGTCTCCCCCACCCTCACCCCACCCCTAACCACTTTCCATGGCACTGGGAAACTGGAAACCAACAGAGGGTTAAAGCAACAGCCAGGCAAAGGCTGTCCCCCAGCCCCAAAGCTCTGCCATGTCTCCAGGGATGCTGTTCCAAGAGAGTGTTCACTCCCTCCTGCTGTTGTCCCCCCTGCACCTTAGGGGCTCTTTGGGAACCACCAGCAGCAGAATGAGTTTGTCAGTGCTCAGCAGCATCCAGAGCCCCCGAACTGCTCCCCCCATCCACCTGCCCCCTTCAGAGCCCAAAAGAGGTCCACAAAGGAGAGGACAAGTGGCCAGGCAGGCAGCAGCTGGCCTTGGTGACAGCAGCCAGCAGCTGAGCCCAACCATTGGCACTGGGAGGGATGCCCTGAAGCAGATCCCCTGGGAGTCTCCAGTGGCATGAGGGGAATGCAGGGCTGGCTGGGAGGAGGCTGGGGACAGGGCTGGGCAGTGGACAGGTGGCTTCAAGCTACTCCCTCAGCAGCTGAGATGCTGGAGGAGCTGCTGGGGTAAGGGGACAGGGCAGAGGGGCCAGGGAGCCATATCCTAGGTAGAAAAACCCCACATATGCACAGGCACCCCATAAACCTCTCCAGCCACAGCCCAGCTGAAAGAGCCAAGCTCTCAGTCACTAACTGGGCTGACTGTGCCCATCCACCTGCCCCTGCTTTGAAGGAAGGAGCTGGTTAATGCCCACCCCAAAGCATCATCCCAGTGAGATGCCTCTCCCCAGGGCTCTCCCTGCATCCCCACGGGTGCCATGTACCTCCCCTCTGCCTATCTCCTTGCCAGCAGGGACCCTATGAGTCCCTGAGGACCCCCTGGCACGGCAGAGAATGGGAAGAAGCAGCAGCCCTGCAGGCACACGAGGAGGGATAATGAAGAGCAGCGTTTAGGTCATTAAAATTTAACTCCTTAAATTAAAAAGGTTATTTAAACCCTTCCAGCAGAGCCAAGGAGCATGGCTGGGGGCAGATGGCAGGCAGAGTGGTGATGAGGGGCATCCCCCCTGCCCCCCAGCACTGCCCACTGACTCCTTAGGCTCCTGAAGGACTCAGTGGATGACCACCAGCTCCTGCCACGGGGTTAGGACCCTGTGCCTCCCTCTAGCCCACCTCAAGACAATGCCAGCCAAGGGGAAGAGCCAGGGAGATCCACCACAAGCTTTGCACCTCAGTGCCAGCCCTGAGCTGCACCCCATTCTGCACCACAGATTACTCCCCCCCACACACTGCCAGCTGGCTGTCACCGAGCCACCAGGATGGCTCCCAGAGGGAGTTCCCAGCACAGCTCCCATCGCGGGGCGGGGGTGGGGTGGGATGAGGTAGCTGTGGCCAAGCTGCAAGCCCTGGGGAAGGAGCTTGCAGGAGGTGTCAGAGCGTTGGTGGGGGGGCAGCTTCAGAGCCACATCTCCAATTAAGGGCAAGCCCCAGAGCCCCTCCCAGCCCTCTTGCTCTGACAGCTCCGTGCCTGGAAACTTGGCTAATCTAAACATCATCTAAACAGCAGCCTCCAAGGAGCTGCTGCTGCAGCTCCCATCCCACCCACTTGGTCCCTTTTAACCCTTCCAACCCCATCCCCTTTGGCCCAAAGTGGGCAAGGGGCAGCCTGGCGATTGTCCATGGTGGGTGACAGCTTGGTTTTGTCAGAGCAGAGCTGAAATCCATCTCTCCCTCTAGCTAAGACCTGCAGGGAGCCTTNTTTTTTTTTTGAGGGGGGAGGGGCTGGGGAGTGCTGCCCAACCCCATCCTGCTGCGTTCAATTAAGCAGGTGCTTCTTCATTAAGCACCAACCATTTGCTTTATTAGCTGCGGGGCCCCAGCAGGGCCAGCATCCTTGGTTGCTCCACTTCCAGCAACTGGGACAGAGCTGGAGTTGGGGAAAGGAGGCAGCCAAGGTTGGAGGGTGTGATGCTTGGGGGGGACCCTCTGTCCCACTTTTTGGTCCACCACCTGTCCTGTGGTACAGCCTCTCCACCCTTCTCCCCACCCCCTTCCTCTCTCCTTCCCTGTGGGAAGGCTTCCCACTGCCCTTCCTCCCTGGCAGGTGCCCTGGCTTGACCCCAAGGGACCTGCAACCCCCACGGTGCCACATCTCCATCCCCTTGAAGTCCTACTGCCAGGGGAAAACAGCATCCCCAGCCTGGCCCAGCAGCTGGGATCTGTTAGGAATTTGAAAGAGGAAGTGCAGATAAAATTAGGACGGGAAGGGAAGAGGGAGAAGGGAAGGCAGGAGGATGTTGTTCCTTTGCCCTTCCCCACTGAAGAAAATTCCAATCCTGTTCTTCTCCTACCCTTTGCTGAATCCAGCTCTGGGCAGGGGAAACCATGGCAACTGCTGCTGCTTCCCAAATCCATCATGTTTCATGTAAGGGATAGCAAAGGGTTTGGGAAATTCAGGAGCACCCTTCTGCAAGAAGCAGGGCTGGGAGGAGAAGGAGAAGGATCCTCTGCTTGCTCTATTTCCCCTCTCCCAGCCACCAGCTCCCACCTCAAAGCCTCCACTGGCAGCTTTCCCTATCAAGCCTGAATCCTTGTCCAGGTGACAGAAAGGACCTGGCAGGGCCTGTCCTCTGGGGATGGGCTTGCAGCCATCAAGAAGGAGAGAGATACAAGGGTGGAGCATCCACACCTGGACAACAGAAGCTGTAAAGTGCAGGCAGGCCAAGGAAAGCCTTGGAGAACATGGACAAGTCCTCGGCAAGGGCAGCTGCCCCCCAGCAGGAAGGGCACAAGGAACCTGGTTGAATGTTGTGACAAAGCCTGAGCTTGCTTCTCAACCTCACCAGCTCTGGTTTCTCCTCAAGAAGTTCCTCTAGGGAACTGGGTGAGAGCTGTGGAGCAGAGGTGTGTGGATCCAGGAGGAGGTGTAGTGTAGATCCAAGGAAGCTGAAAACAAGCCCTAAGAAGCTTTTGCTTGAAAAGGGAAAGGTGCAGAGTGTTTGCCTGCAAACAAGGAAGTCCTCCCCCGGAGCGTCTGGTCGGCGGGAGCTGGCAGCCTGATGCCTGCTGAAGGAGCCGTGGTGCCAGCTTGGAGCTGGGCTGGGGCCACCTCAGCCAGAAGGGTGGCTCCCCAGGGATCCCCAAGCACAAACAGTGCAGCTTCAACCTGGTGAAACAAGTCCTGCAGAGCTTCAGCTCCTCCTGATGCTCCCTGGGGGATACTCGGACCACAAGCAGGTCCTGTCCTGGCTGGCAGGGATGGCATCTCTGCTGCCCACTCACCTACTGAAGCTGCAACTCGCCTCCCAGGCACCTTCACTTCGACTTGTGGTGAAACCAGCCTTATCCCCACCCCAGGTGTTAGCTGCCTGGAGAAAAGCTCCCTTTCTAAGAGGTCACCTTCAGCTTGTAAAGCACCGCCCCAGGAGGTTCAAGATGCATGCGGAGGCACTGCGGGACGTGGGTTTGCGGCCACGGTGGTGCTGGCTTGATGGTTGGACTGGATGATCTTGGAGGTCTCTTCCAAACTGGAGCAGTTCCATGAACTCCAACACCTCTTGGACACTTAGAGGATCAGTACGATACCCACAGCTCCACACCGAACAGGATGGGGGGAAACAAGACTGTGCCAAGGAGAAGAAAGAGTTTCTTCAGCAGAAGTTTTTTCAGTTTCTTCTCCCCCGCTCACCTGCAGCACAGATCATCTGACCACAAATATCCTCTGGGATGGGCCAGGAGCTAAAGGATAATGAAATCTGGAAGCTTGATGGTCCACCCAGCCCAACTCTTCAAGCATAAGACAGGTGAGAGTGAAAGCTCCTCCGAGGTGACGCCCACAGGACACACATACCCAGCACCAGCCTCCAGCTGCCCAAGCCACTGTGTCCCAGGAGATTCCCCGAGGAAGCCTTAATGTGGACCATGGATAAAGCAGTGCAGTTGCTGAAGACATGCAAAGGTAAGGAGATGCTGTAGAAAGAGGTTTGCAGAAGTCTTCTGAGGAGCAGCTGAGGGAGCTGGGGGTGGAGAATAGAAGACTCCAGAGGGACCTTGGTTCTGCTCTGCTCAGACCTCACCTCCAATCCTACTTCCAGTTCTGGTATCCTGAGCAGAAGTAGGACACAGCTGCTGGAGTGAGGCCAGAGCAGGCCACAGAGGTGATCCCAGGGCTGGAGCAGCTCTGCTGTGAGCACAGGTTGAGGGAGCTGGGGGTGTGCAGCCTGCAGAGAAGGCTCCAGGGAGACCTGAGAGCTGCCTGCCAGTGCCTGAAGGGATCCTGCAGGAAGGCTCCAGAGAGACTTTTGCTGAGGGTGTCTGGAGCCAGGCCAAGGGGGAATGGTTTGGAGCCGAGGCAGAGCAGGGTTAGAGTGGAGCTGAGGAAGGAGTGCTTCAGTCTGAGGGTGGTGAGATTCTGGAACGCACTGCACAGAGAGGTTTGTGGCTGCCTCTTCCCTCGGGGTGTTCAAGGCCAGGCTGGATGAGGCCTTGGGCACCCAAGCCTAATTGAGAGGTGTCCCTGGGCACGGCATGGCAGGTTGGAGTAGATGATCTCTGAGATCCCTTCCAATCTAAGCCGTTCTCTGATGCTTTCTGTCAGGCTTCCCCTGCTCTGAAGGGGAGGAAGGGCAAGAGCTGGCTGGGGCTGGGGAGGGGGATGCACAAAGCAGCAGCAGCAGCAGCAGCTCCTTGAGCTGAGATGTTGCCGTCCCTCACAGGCTGACAGCTGTGGCCTCATTTTCTAGGGAACTGCCAGGCTCCTGCTCCTTCTTTTCCCCCTCCTATCGTTTCCCTTCCCTGCGAAGAAAATAGGTTAAAGGAGCGAGCAGAGCAGGGAGCAGAGCAGAGGCTGAGCCGGCCTGGGGCAGGCACAGCCTGCTGAAATGGGAGCTGTGGGCACTGCCCTCACCCAGCCCATTCCCACCCTCCCAATTTGCTTGGTAGCTGAGGAGCTGCAGATAAGCTGGCACCATGTGCTGCCAGCCCTGCCCTGGGCTGATCCCTGGCACCGTGGGCAGTAGGGCAGGGAGGGGATTCTCCCCCTCTGCTGCGCTCTGCTGAGACCCCAACTGCAGTGATGGAGTCCTCAGTACAGCACAGACAGGGACCTGTTGGAGCAGGGCCAGAGGAGGCCACAGCAGTGCTGGCAGGGGTGGAAGGGCTCTGCTCTGAGGCCAGGCTGGGAGAATTGGGGGTGTTCAGCCTGGAGAAGAAAAGGCTCCAGGGAGACCTTCTGGGGGCCTTTCAGGGGGCCTCTAAGGAAGCTGGGGACAGTTCTGAGCAGGGCCTCTTGGGAGAGGCCATGGTTTGAACTGAGAGAGTGAGACTTGGAGTGAAGGGAGAAATGTTTAATACTGAGGGTGGGAAGAGCCTGGTTTGGGTTGTCCAGAGAGATGCCCCATTGCAGTTCAAGTCATTTGGGGCTGTGAGCAACCTGCTGTGGCTGCAGAGACCCTGCTGAGCACAGGGAGGCTGAACTAGACTGAGGGTCTCTTCCAAATCATAGAATTGTCAGGGCTGGAAGGGACCTCAAAGATCACCCAGTTCCAACCTCCCTGCCATGGGCAGGGACACCTCACACTACAGCAGGTCGCTCAGAGCCACATCCAGCCTGGCTTTAAAAGCCCCCAGGGATGAGGCTTCCACCACCTCCCTGGGCAACCTGTGCCAGTCTCTTAACAGCCTCATGCTGAAGAACTTCTTCCTAACATCCAATCTGAATCTCCCCTCTTCTAGTTTGGCTCCATTCCCCCCAAGTCCTATCTCTCTACCTGACACCATAAAAAGTCCCTCCCCAGCTTTCCTGTAGCCCCCTTCAGACATTGGAAGGCTACAATAAGCTCTCGTTGGAGCCTTCTCAGTCTCAACAGCATCAACTCTCTCAGCCAAACCATTCCATGAGTCTACTAAACAAAGCTGCTTTAGCTCCTAAAAACCTGCCTGAGGAGTAAGTTCCTGTCCTGGTTGTGGCTGAGACTTTGCAGCGCCCCCTCCCCGGGGTCTTAGTGCCCATAGGGAAGGCAGATGTGGGGCACTCTGGTCCCGTTTGGCATCCCCAGACCTCTGGAAGCAGGAGGAGTCGTTTGAGGTGCAGGACAGCAGCAATGCAGCACCTGTCCAAGGGTGATGCTGTCCAGAAGGAAATAAAAAAAAAGGCCTGGAAAGAGGTGGCAGAGTTCCAGGAGTGGAAACAGGAGGGGACATGTTGGCTCAGTGTGAGGAGCATGCCCTGGGGTGGGAGGTGAACATCTGGGCTTGGACCTGACACTGCCCTTCTCCCCTCACTCTGCTGGGAGCAAACGGGCTGGGTTTTGCCAGATCAGCTCAAATCCAATGTCAGCTGCATGCCAGGCAGAGATAATCCCTGTGTGGTTTCAGGGAGAGGAGACAGGAGGAGCAGGAGGCACTGGGGACACTCGAGGACTTCCTGTTGCTCAGGGAAGGAGGTGCCTGTGAGAGTCAGCCTAACAAAAACCAAACCAAAACAAAAAAACCACCAAAAAACCCAAACGAAAAACCCCAACCCCCCCTGCCCAAAAAGCCTCATTTCTGCCGTGGCTTAGATGCCCCCAGATGTTATTTTGGCATTGCCACCTCTCAGTGCTGGGGGAGGAGATCCTGATGCCCTCCCTCCTTTGGGAGGGATGCCAAGGGGGGGATGCAGCCTGAGGAGCCTCGCTCCCAGCAACCCTCCAAGGCCCAGGGGCATGTGAGTGGAGAGCAGCTGGATGCTCCCTGCCACACCAGCACCCTAAAATCACGGAATCATGGAGTGGGTTGGGTGGGAAGGGACCTTCAAAGCTCACCCAGTCCAACCCTGCCCTGCACTCTGCAGGGACAGCTGCAGCTAGAGCAGGTTGCTCACAGCCCCAAACAACCTGACCTGCAATGGTGCCAGCCATGGGGCAGCTCCCACTTATCCAGGCAAACCCAAACTAGGCTCACCCCACTCTGTCAAACATTTCTCCCTTCTCTCTGCTCTCAATCTCCTTCTTTCAGTTCAAACTATCACTTCTTGTCCTGACACAGCAGGCCCTGCTCAAAATCTTGTCTTCAGCTTCCTTAGGGGTGCCTTGAAAGGTCACCACAAGGTCTCCCTGGAGCCTTCTCTTCTCCATGCTGAACAAGCTTAACTCTCTCAGCCTGGCCTCACAGCCCTCACATTATTTTCGTGGTCTTCTCTGGATCTGCTCCAACAGTCCCATGTCCTTCTTGTGTTAAGAGCACCCAAATCTACAAGGGGACCTGCTGTAGGCAGAGCTGAGCACTGAGAGCAGGTCCTGCACTGAAGCCAATGAGCCCTAAGGGGGAAAGAGCTCCAACCAGGGTGGCTTTTGCACAGCTTCCTTCATGCTTCCAGCAGGGAGCTGAAGATGTTCCACCCTGGACCATCTCAGCCCAGGACACTCCTCCATGGGAGCAGAGCACTTGGCTGGACCCAGCAGTGGAAGGGAGGGAGCCTGCAGCTGGGCTGAGCTCTTGCCGGGGCAGCCTCCAGCATCCACCTTGGATGGAATGCGGAGGCCAAGCGCAACCCCGGGAAGTGCTGAGGCATCCTTCTGCTGCTCATTTGTGCCAGCAGCAGGTGGCACAGGAGGAGGAGGAGGGAGCTGGTAGGAAGCCATGGGCTATGGAGTGCAAAAAGCAGCCAGGAAGGGACAACAGAAAAAAAGCTCCCTTGATGAGAGCAGAAGGAAGCAAAACATCCAACCCCGCCCTGAGGGTTTCAAATGAGTGTGCCCTGGGGATAATCCTGGGGGAGATCCCCTCTAAGAGATGGGAGGAGAACATCACCAACCTCTCTCAGCCTTCCTGCCCTGGCTTTTTCCTCCATGGAGATGAGGAGATGAATAAATCAAGGAGCCACATTTGCAGAGCAAGAGCAGGAAGCAGCAGCAAACCCCACACTCCCCCAAGCCCGGGCTGATGGGGTCAGATGTGGGTTAGTTTAGCAGCTGACCCCCAAAACCACCTCTCTGCCCTGCACCAACCCCCATGAGGAAGGTCCTCACCCCCTCAGCCAAAGGAAAATTTGGGAGACACCTTGGAAGCTGCTCAAGCCAAAGCTCTGCGCTGGGGAGATGCTTAGCAAGCAGGGAAGCTGAGGGCTCCTCTCCCTGGCTCCCTCCTTCCCTATCCCACTTTTCTGGAGTACTCTGGCTGGGATCTCACAGAGAGCACTGGGATGGTGCAAATATCCTCCCTCGTGGGGACCTGCCCTTTGAAGGAACTTGGCCATTTTGGGAGGCTTTTCCTCCCTGCTGTACACTTCCCCTTCCTCCCCTCCAGCCTCTCTCTGACCCGGATTAATGCCAGCCCTCTCCGGCTGCTGCTCACATGTGGTTCCCATTTTCCTGCAGCAAAATCCATCAAATCCTTCCAGGAAGCTCTGGCTCCACCTGGAGCAGCTTTGGACAATGAACTCGTTGCCAGAAGTTGCTCCCCACTGCAACTCTTTAGGCTCTGTGGGGGTGTCTCCCACCCCTTCCCAAGGGATCCAGCTTCTGCTATCCCAGGAGCAACCAGGCTTCTAAAGACCTTCAGGATGCTTCCCAGGGCTTTGCAACTCTGGATCCAAACTCTAGCCTGGGATAAATTTGGCTTGTCCCATCCAGCTCCTGCTCCATGGAGCTGTGTAGGTTATGGAAGAGGCCAGTTCCCAGAGACCGTTGCCCCTGCAGCTCTCCAAGCCCTGTGGAGGCATCTCCCATCCTTCCCAAGGCACTTCCTGCTATTCCCAGCATGAATAAACCTCTGGCAGAGCAAATAGGTTCCTCATGACCTTCAGGATGCTTCCCTGTGCTTTACAACCTTAGATCTAACCTCCAGCCTGGGATAAATGGGGGTTTTCCCCTCCAGCTCCTGCTCCATGGGGCTGTGGAGGCTATGGGAGAGGCCAGTTCCCAGCTCCCAGAGACTGTTCCCCCTGCAGCTCTCCAAGCCTTGTGAGGCATCTCCCATCCTTCCCAGGAGGTCCAGTTCCTGCCACTCCCAGCAGGGATAAACCTCTGGCAGAGCAAATAGGTTCCACATGAATTTTGTGATGCTGCCCAGTGCTTTGCAATCCTAGATCCAAACTCCAGCATGGGGGAAATTGTTCTTTTTCCCCTCCAGCTCCTGTTCCATGGAGCTGTGGGAAGTATGGGAGGAACCAGAACAATGTCCCAGATGCTTGGTGAAATCTCAGACTCATGCAGCATGACCTTGTGGAGCCCACTCCCTGAGGTCAAATGGACAATTTGGCAGCTTGGGGGGGGGTTGAAGCAGAGTCTGTTGGGACAGGCCAAGGGGGGATTGTTTGAACTGAAAGAAGGAGATTGAGAGTGGAGAGAAGGGAGAAATGTTTGACACTGAGGGTGGGGTGAGCCTAGTTTGGGTTTGCCCAGAAAGGTAGGAGCTGCTCCATGGCTGGTACCATTGCAGGTCAGGTTGTTTGGGGCTGTGAGCAACCTGCTCTAGCTGCAGCTGTCCCTGCAGAGTGCAGGGCAGGGTTGGACTGGGTGAGCTTTGAAGGTCCCTTCCCACCCAACCCACTCCATGATTCCGTGATTTTAGGGTGCTGGTGTGGCAGGGAGCGAGGCTCCTCAGGCTGCATCCCCCCCTTGGCATCCCTCCCAAAGCAGGGAGGGCATCAGGATCTCTCCTGATGAGCTCTGAAGACCCCAGGTGACCTCTCAAGGTCCCTTCCAGCCCAAACTAGGCTGTGATTCCACAGTTCTAAGCTCCCAAACCTTGGTGCAGAGCCCGGGGATGCTCCATCACGCCCCACATCCAGCTCAGGTGGGACAGGGTCACAGGATGGTAGGGG
>VWYK01041195.1:0-21274 GCA_013399775.1 Semnornis frantzii | reverse complement strand
GGAGGCATTCTTAAAATATTATATTTTGTAAAGTTTATCAAAGTGTGTACATGATGCTCTAATGAGGTTTTGCTAATGTACAACATATTCAAGATTTCCCTGAGTATAGAAGGAATGCTTTACATTAATGAATTGTGACCAGGGCTTTGTTTTTTTTCATTCAAAGAGCAAGTCACAGTTTCTGCACAGACTCCCTAAAATGCATGCTACGATTCATTATTTTCCTTACAATTTCTTCTGTTTATTTCTAATTTAAATACAAGCAACGTTGTTTTTGTTTGCAACTATAAAGGAAAGATATAATGGCACGAAGAGAAAGAGCTGTCCATTGGAATATGAGCTTAACCATAGGAGCTAAATTGTCTAAAATAACTTTTTTTTCCTGTTATGAATAGCTCAGAACATGCTATTATGCATCGAGTACCTTATGAAATTACTCTGTAGACACCAATTACTTACACACTACATAATGCATTTTTCTGCTAGGTAAAATTAAGTCTCAGCAATGAAATCACCATGCCAAACAATTTGCACAAGAAAAAGAGAAAGACGATACGTGAATTAGCGGAACAAAAGGAAGTCTTATCCTTGTATGTTCTGATTTCAACCAAACCTTAAATCTTAGAAGAAGTGAGTTTGGTGGTCTCAGAACTGAAATCACCACGACCAATAGTTTGTGCAAGAAAAAAAAATAAGAGCATACATAAGTTGGTGGAGCAAACAAAAAGCCCTTTCCCTGCTACGCTGTCATTTCAACCAGCTCTTAAAACCTTGAGGAAATTAGTTTGGTGATTTCAACTGAATTTCACAGTTAGCATCAGAAAACTAGTTTCAATTATTAGCTACAACTTCGTTTGATTAAAAGCCCCTAATCTGGAGAGGCCCAGGACTCTGCTATCTTGTAAATTAAGTTAACATTTTCCTTCACCTCCAGACATAAGGATTGCTCAGAGCTAGGATTCGACGCACCACGTGTTTCGTAAAGATAAACAAGTGCATTATGTTACTGCAATTCTTTAACCTTCACGAGCCACAAAGTATGCCTCTCAAAATACTTAAATGGTGTTCTCTGATTGCTATTAGGTACCCACCATACTTCAAGAAAGTCTAGAAAGCAGGAAAAACTATTTTTGTCAGGGACCTTTGTCAACGTACCAGGAACTTGGACTGTGACGGTTTGGGAGTTCCCTGCCCCCCCACACTTTAAAATGACCCAGACTAGATCTCAGCCAGAGCTGGAAGTTAAGAGATGAAGCTCTATTTACAGCTCAGCACAATATACAAGCAAATATATACACTACAGACAGGAATATTTACAGAAATATACAAGTTTTAAGGTAATACAGACACACAACTCCCCTCCCAGAAATCAGAGACCCCAGGAGGGGCTCCCAACCACCCTTCCACCTTCTCCCCACCCCCACACCTTACCCCAAGGTTTGGCTTACGCGCAAGGAGGATTAGAAGAAAAGTGGTTAGTGGAGTTATTCAACAGAGAGGAGAAGCCAGAGNTTCCTTCACACCCTACAGTACAATTTTCTCCATTAAAAATATTCCAATTAGCTCAAACTAGCACACTGGACCTACAGTATTCTTCTATGCTGTCCCTCCTCTCCCTCCGCCACACACAGAAGGAAAGAGAGAGAAGCTAAAGCACCGACACCTTAACATAAATCTAGGGTCTCTTCTCTCCAAGCCTCACATTGGTGCTAGAGGGCCTTTACATGCAGCTGAAAAGACTGACAGGAATAAGTTTCACATAAGTATAAAATATATTCACCTTCCCCAAATTTAGAAAAAACCCACAAGTGATATAACAGAAAATTTGCTTTTTGTATTGGTGTTCAAAACTGCACTTCTTGTAACTATAGGTTATAGAAAATTCAAAAAGCCATCTTTTATTCTTTCAGTTCACAACAAGCAAAGCCTGTCACACAGAGGAGAGCAGTGAACAGACAAAAGATGCACCTTTGGTCATTATGTCCTAGAATAACTTGAAAAATGTCACTCAAGACTGGTGCTGGGTGTTCTGCACTGCAGCAGGGGTGTTAAATCTCTTCTCATTCTGCCTACTGCAGTAAGTACAAAAAGAGTGAAAGAAACCATGAGAAATCAGCAGAGAATAAGAGCATCTGGCCAAATACAGGACCACTTGCACTGGCAGCCTCTCAGTTAAAAATGCTTCCAGTGTCTGTGGGCAACTGGTCCTCGCCATTGTCTGTACAACCGATAAACAGAATACTCACAGGACATTGCTTCACTTCCAAAAGATCAGAAGAAGGAAAATGATGAGTAGCATAAATACTATGTTTTCAAGTTACTTCCCTAGCAACTTGCATGTCTTGGTGAAACCATACATCCACACCTATCGCTTGCAGATCAAAGCCAAAATAATTTGACGGGCATTGAACTGCATGAGCTTGGCCTTCCCATCAAATTGAACTGCATCTACTTTCACAGAAAACTATATTGTAAGTGCCATGCACTATTTGTTTCAATACTCTGCAGTATACTACTCTTCTGACTTTTTTCTCTGTGTGTGTGTTATTCATCTGGACAAGATCTCTTTTCAGCAGGAATAACAGAAAGTATGGGATTTATTGCTATAATGAAGTTCTTTCAAATCTCTATTTTCTCTCTCTAAAGGACAGGAGGATAGGCGTTCATCTCATCAGGCAGCTTATTAGGATTAGCACTGAATAAGACACCACAGAATGTCAAGCCTATCAGTTACTAAACATGCATCATACAAACTTTGTCTTTGCGAGAACCTCTGCTCTGCATTTGTCATCCACCTGAATAATTAACAAGTACATGCTGCCTGCCAGCAGCTTAGGGAATTAATTTTCTCAGATTAAATGCAGATCACGTCTGCAAAAAACTCAGACCACACACATACTGCAATACTACCTTTCAAATACTAAACGGCAAGGAAACAAGTTTTATTATGGTCACAGTTGAGTCTGACCTAAAACTTATTTATTATAGGTATTACATCATAATTATTATGAGGTGGTCAGAAGGGTTTCAACATTCAACTAATGCAACAAACCACTCTGGAACTCTCTTCAGTTAGCATGAGGAGAAGCTCTTTAAATATCTCTCCTTTGAACATTATAGAGTTGCTTCACTGTTTAATACTATTCTATTCCCAAAATACTGAGACAGTCATAGGGAAAAGCTAATATCTGCAAACACAGATTTTGAACTTGAAGTATTTACTCTAACCTCCTTAAAAACTGATAGAGAGATAACTGCAGCATGCAATAGGATGTATATTGATGCCAAGGACTAAGAAACAAAGCAGTATCTCATTACCTTTTACATTCTACAACCTAAGATAACACTTGACACCAAATCAGAGGACTGCTAATGATCAGGTTCTATTTGCAACAAAAAATATGACCAATTATTCAAAAATACGATGAAAAACATCCTTTTACACTACACTGAATGAAAATCACACGTGCACAGTCATTTTATATAATTTATCTTATGATAGGGAAGCATAGTCTTTAAGAAAGAATATGAGTGGACCAATTCAAGTTTTGCAGCTTTCAGGGCATCTTTTCCCAACTGCCACTCCACACAGCACAGAGGCTAAGCAGCAGTACTATGTAAGGTTGGAGCCATGGCACCATTTGCATGAGCCTCTACTACTTTAGTACCTAATAAGGAAAACAATCCCAAAGAAGTTAAAGATGTCCACAAGAAAATCTGCAATTATTGTTCCCGTATTCAAAGGATGGGAATCAAACCAGACACACACACACAAAATCTTAATGCCATAAACTTCTTAGGATGCAAATGAGAATAACAGAAGAGTCCATGTGAAAGAAGCAGCTCCACAAAAGGAGAAAGCTATAGCAAAGGTATAACAAAACTTAACTTTACCTAGCTACAAGAGTTATGCCTAACACAGATCTAATACAAACTCTACATGCTGGTAAATCCTCCGAGCTTTCTGTGTGCAGTGGTCATAGCGAAAGTTAACACGAGTCACAGGTTGCAGGACTAGGACCTTCATTTTTAAGAGAGGCATTCCTTTTCAAAGCAGACAGTGTGTTCCTCCTTTCACCCTTCTGTCTGAGGATGCAGCACTGCTACAGAATAGTGAGTGTTCCAGACCTCTCGGACCCATAAATCTGATCTTTGATTTTTCTTTCCTATTAGTTAAGCTTCAGGAGTTCATACGAGACTTCACACCCCTGACATTGTTTCTTTTGATGTGTATAGTACTATGCTTACCTTTGGTTAAATGCATTGCAATATATTTTGCTATCTTAAAAATTGGCCTTGGGAGGAAGTTAACTGCACAATTACACATAATACCTACAGCAGTAATACATGACTACATAACCTGTTATAAAAAAGAAAAAAATACTAAGGGCAGTGATTACAGATGGCTCTTCTGTTTTTATTTAGTCTTAGGAACTGCTTCCAGCTCATAGAAACGAATGCAAGTGAATAGTTCCTTCTGCAAGTTCTGAATTCAGAATAATCTGTGTGTAAATATAATTTTTTTTTCCCCAATGTAATACACATTTTAAATGGAAAGTAATTAAAAGCAAATAATATCTGAATGCTACCAGGTATGTTTTCTCCAGTTTTAAAAGGTTGTAGGGTACATTACAATAAACTAGTGTTCATTACATAAAATATTATTACATTTTGAACCTAGAGCTCCAAAAATCTTTCCACCCTCAAAGTTACTATAAGCAAAGTGATTACCATTCCTCTGATCTACATTAAAACCCACCAACTTAATGTGAATGAATTGCAAGTTAAATCAGAGTGAACAAAAATCTACTAAAAAAAATTGTATTGAAGTGCAGCACCTACTACATTGCCAAACATCAATGCAGTTGTCTACACGAAAACCATTATCCTTTTTTTCTTTGCTCATTAATAATTGCACCCTCAGAAACAAATATTTTGCATAAAATTAACAAACTGCTAATTTTTATTATTTTTTTTAATAAAAAAAGAGGGAAAAAACACCCAACACACAATTATTTACTATCCAATATTACAGAGCAAGCTTTATCCTGGGAACAACTTGAATGCAAAGACAGGGATGTGGGAGTTTTTTAATTCGTGTTCTCCATGTTTAATATTTTGCTACTGTTATTGAAATTTAAATTGAAAAGGCCTGGTATTGTCCACAGCAGAGACCTAGTTCTAACCACACTGTGCCTATCACTAGCAAACTAAAATTGAGGCCTTGCCCTTGGCCCTGGGGCTTAATCCCTGGGTAACGCAGGAAATGTTGTTCCATGCATGGATTAGCAAATTAAAAGAAGTTACAAAGCTCTACTGCGACTTCTCTAACTCCTGCAATCCCTAGATCATCATCCATAGTTACAGCACTAAGTTTAAGTGTTTTGAAAACACATGGTTGGAAAACAAAAACAAACAACAACATATAGAAAGGTTTCTGCTAGCTACAAATTGGAACTACCCTTGCCAAAAAAATCCATAAACCACGACAGTAAACATGTATGAATGTTTAATGTAGTTTTTAATATTATCTGTTAAGTCTACTAGATAGTTCCTTTTGTCAGATGTAACTGGTTTTATTTTCTAAAAGTAAAATAAAAATCTAATTAAAACAATCAAAAACAAATGAACAAATAGCAAAACAAAACCACGCACAGAGAAAAACCCCACCAAAGCAAAAACAAACAACCCTCTGACTATTTATCAACCCAGATCTGGTAAAATATGCCATTATTTAGAAATTCAGCTACGGAAGACTGCTATGTAACAAATCCGTTCTTTCCCCCCACTTGTCTTGAAAAGACCCAGTTGAAGCCTCCTGACATTTTATTTACACCATAATGTTTTTCACAGAAGATTCAAATTTGTTAGCATCTTATATTGCACAGTAGACAAGCTTTGTGAATGCTTTTGTTAAAACCTTGTTACTTACTGATCTCAAAATAGCTGCAGGTATAATAAATATTATGATTTGCCTATTATAGGCAAATTACACTGTTCTTTTAAAACAGCAACATAGTATCACAGACTCATTGAATGCTTTGGATTGGAAGGGACCTTAAAAATACCTAGTTCCAAATCCCCTGCTACGAGCAGGACATCTACTAGACAAAGTCACTTGAGACTCCATCTAACCAGCTTTTGAACAACTGCAGAATTGGAACCTCTACAAATTCTCTCTTCCTGTACCTCACCACCCCCACGAGGAAGATTTTCTTCCTAATGTCTAATGTAAATTTGGCTTCTTCCAGTGAAACCATTCCAATCCATCTCATCACTGCATGTGTTTGTAAAAAGTCCATCTCCAGTTATCCTGTAGGCCCTTATGAAATACTGAAAGGCTGCTATAAGGTCTCCTCAATGTCTTGCCTCCCCCACACTGAACAAACTCAACTCACCCAGCCTGTCTTCATAGCAGAAGTGCTTCAGCCTTCTGGTTGTCCTTGTGGCCCTGTCTGGGCCTGCTTTAACAATTCCATGTCCTTCTTGTGCTGGGAGCTCCAGCACAGCATCAGGTACTACAGGTGGGGTCTTGCCAGAGCAGAGTCAAGGGGCAGAACTATCTCTCTCAACCTGCTGGCCACATTCCTTTTGAGAGCACCCAGGATACGGTTGGCTTCTTGCCTGCAAGCGCACACTGCCAGCTCAGACTGAGCTTCTCATCAACCAGCACTTTCAAGTCTTTCCCTGTGACTGCTCTGTATCCAGTCTCCACCCAGCCTGTATTTGTACTTGGGTTTCCCAGACCTAAGTGCACTCAGCTTTGTTGAACCACTTAACAGCCTTTGGCTCACCCCTCAAGCCTGTTAAGGTCCCTGTGGACAGCATCCCTTTTCTCTAGCACTTCAACTGCACCACACAGCTTGGTACACTACTCAGAAATTTTGTCAACTACTCTCAAAGAAAAGAAAAATTCTTCCAGTAGTTTTGTAAACAAGGTTCACTGCAAAGAAGAATGTATTACTATCTTAACAGAGAAAAGCCAAATAACTGAATATCCATAAATTCCCACTGAATATTTGAGGAAGTCAGGGTATTCAGGCAGCCTAATGTTATGCATCTGATTTGTTTGTTAGGAAGGATGCATATAGAATATGCTAAGTTGCACAGGCTCTTGGGATACCAACTGTAAACCCTTTATATTTGTATATTTAGAAACAGAAAAATTTAACGCATCCAGAGAAGAGTTGCTGAGCATCTTAATATTAGTTATCGATAAGAGGTTGCTGTATTTTGAGAAATAAATATTTACTTGAAGTTCATGAGAAAGATGGTACATGTTTCTGTCTGTTCTAAAGCCATTCCACCCCAGCAGCAGCTTATGCTAGCCTCTGAGGAGGCAGGTGAATGAAACTGTCATACCGGTACCATCTTGCCATAAGCCTGCAAAAACTGCAAGAAGTGAAGTGGATTTCAGTATAAATGGTGAAATATCCCAGCCACCCTGCTCCCATAACATTTCTTGGATTATGTTCTCTGACTGATGATGTCAGCCTCAGTAGATGTGAGCACAGCTGGAGATATTGGTAACCTGAATGGGAACACAGCCCTTTGCATTAGTGGTGTGACCCTTTGGTCCATGGATAAAAAGGAATACATTTGGGTTTGGTTGGAGGAGTGCAGTAGTAACGGGAACCAGTAATGCACAGGTTGGATCTCCAGAAGACTCTAAGGACAAAGGGATTTCCTTTAACTTCCTAAGCAAATGCATGATGAAGCTGCCTTTCCCCACTCAGGCAAGCTTCACCAGCTCATCAGAGCCATGGTCGGCACAGACACACAAGCCACCGCACATAAAAGCTCTAAGAAGAGAGCAATTCACTGTGGGTTGGAAAACAGCAAACACTTTGCCCATTGCCCACGACAATTAGATTCTGAGCATTGATTTTATACAGCAATTACAATGAAGAGTCTTTCACTGCCACTGACAATAATATAACATATATTACTTTCCTCCTCTAGTACCGGGATCATGAAAACAACTGGAGCCTGAGGGCAAAATTATAGGCAGAAAATTCAAGGGATTCCACCAGAGAGAGTCAACAAGGAAAACCTCAACCAGGACAATAGCCCCTAAAGATGTGTTACCTAACATACACCTGGGTAGGCACAATCCCAAGCACAAATCCAGGCTGGGTGGGGAGTGGTTGGAGAGCAGTCCTGAGGAAAAGGACCTGGGGGTCTGGGTTGATGAAAAGCTCAACAAAAGCTTGCAGTGTGAGTGTGCAGATCAGACAGCAACTGAGTGATGGGCTGCATCAAGAGCAGTGTGGCCAGCAGGGCAAGGGAGGGGATTCTACCCCTTTGATCTGCTCTCGTCAGACCCTACCTGGGAGTCCTGTGTGCAGTTCTGGAGCCCCCAGCACAAGAAGGACATGGAACTGTTGGAGTTGGTCCAGAGGAGGCCACAGAGATGATCAGAGCACTGCAGCAGCTCTGCTGTGAGGACAGGCTGAGAGANAGGGCAGGTTGGAGGAGGCCTTGAGTGATCTGTGCTAGTGGGAGGTGTCCCTGCCTATGGCAGGGGGTTGGAACTAGATGATCTTTGAGGTCCCTTCCACCCTTACCATTCTATGATTCTATACAAACTTCCCAAGGAGAGAGATTGGTTGGTTTGGTTTTTTGAGACCTTCCTGTTATGTACAAGGAGTAGGCAGTATTCTCTGACATGCCCTGTAAGCAATGATAGTGGAAAGCGAACAGCTGAACAGTCCTGCAAGTGTAGTTTCAGGCCAGATCTCACCTAAAAAGTGAAAATGGTTTCTTCATTCTGATTTACAACTCTTCTCCTTGCCTGTTCTATCCAAACCACTTGTGGTGCAGAGGGCAATCCAGTGCCCAAATCCACTCAGGCCACTGTTTTGTTTTGGGTTTTTTTTCTGCTAAGAGTTCCAGCGAGGGTCCCGGTCCCTGAGAACTGAGATGCTGATTCTGCAATATTGATGTCTTTACACTAGGAAGTTGACTGGGACCACCAACTCATTTCACACAGGCCATCCAGGAGCCATCAGATGATAATGGGTTTTAGTTTCCACCCACCTGGGCTACATTCAAACTAGTGACCTAAGGTGAAGGTCTCCACATCCCATTACCAAACCCTCATGCCTTTTAGCATCCCTGTGTAGTAAGCTTTTCCCTGCGGCATGAAATCAAGAGACAGTAAAAATCTGTCTGTATCTGAAATCTGTTCTCAAGTAAATGGTCACTCAAAGCCTTCTGATGCAAGCACGTAGATGTAAATTTTCAGATATTAATTTGGCTGAGAATTTTCCATTCAGTATAAAAGTCCCTGTGCAAGGAGAAAATAGATAACATACAGCATTTTGCCATAAAATCTGAAATTGTTTATATAAACCAAAAGTTACTCACTGGTATTATTAGATATTAAGTCTCTGCACAGTATTACTAACAATAAACCATCAGCAGGAACTTGAAAATGTTAATATTAATTCAAATAATGTTAGCTACAGCGTAATGTCTTGATAATACCTCTATTTTTAACAAAGACCAACCTACATGTAAATTATGGCTAACATTTGAGGCTATGCTCAGACAGAATGTATTTTCTGTTAGACAATGCCAGTATTTTTAATACACAGTTTAAAATATTAGGAAGTGTAAATTATCTTGTGTGTTAAACAAGCCAAGTACTAGAGAAGTGTTAATTAATGTATTATTAAAGCAGCTTTTAGGAGGAGTGAGAAGATATTTTAAGCAGTGTGGCTTTCAGCTAGAGCAAGTGCACATACAATTGCAAAGAGTTTAACAATGTATTCAAAATTATTTTGCACTAAATAGTATAAAAAAGGATTTTTTTTTTTCTGAGGGGGGGTGGGGTGTTTGGTTTTTGTTCAGGGGAGGGGGTTGATTTTTCTCTTGTTTCGGTGGTTTCAAAATACACATACCAAATACTGTGCTAGGGTAAAAATACTTTCTCTGTAACATTCAGCCTTGAATTAATCAGATAAAGATGAAAGTGGAGAATTTTGCCAACAGTGTTTCTTACTAAACTGACTCAGTTATGCCTTTCAGCCTGGTATACTTCCTATGAAGGATATCTTGTTAAAACAACTGTTGAAGGCAAGTCATGTCATATCAACCACACACCATACCCTATGGGAGCTCAACTATTCCAAAATCTATGTTAATATAAATCCTGCCACACAATTCAACTAAGGAAATACAGTACTTTCTCTGATGACATGCAAGACTTCATCTAAGTACCACATTATCTACATGTCTCCCAGAAATGAGGTAAAGCCACAGCGAGGATTATACTGAATCAATTTAGAAGGTAAATACTGTTAACAAGCACCATAAAATAGCCTAGTAGATGATTCTAATCTCTATTTATCAACTAACAAGTAGGCTGCACTTCTCAATCCGGCATCCGACAATATATCTGTAGGACAGCAATACTCCCTGGCTCAAGAGACCAATGCAACTTCTCAACAAGGGGTTTGCAGCTTTCCAATAGAAGATTTACTGCGCTATGCCATGTGTTTCCATCGCCCCTTTTTCAAAGTGGTTTTAAAATAGTCTGCAGCTTCTTGCCTATCTGAATCTCAAGTGTGTTTCGCCCTTGTCATAAAGATTAAGCACATCGGTTCGGGGTATGAAGAATCTCCTTCGGAATGCTTCCTGCAAAGGCAGAGTATTGCTTGTTGTGGGATCTTGAACCTTAGAAAGAACACACTTTTTCAGTAAAAGTTGGAAAGAGATATTTTAAAAGGAAGAAAAAAATAGTGTGGACTACAGGGGAGGTGACAGAGATACGGGAGTTTAAGTTCTTTGCCGCTCCCCTGCCTGAAAACTTCAACGTTGCAGGGGATAGAATGATGGAGACAAAAAATGGTTATGGAGATGCTTAACAATTTTACTGAGCTAGTCAATTATGAGCCCTTGCCAAGAAAGTCTTACTTTGTTTATTATTTGGGCTAGATCCCAAACACACACCACACCACTAACCCCCCACCCCCCCTTTTCTTTTTCAATTAAGAAAAAAAGCTAAACAACAAAAACTTGGCAGAATCAATTCTCCTGTTTAACCAGGCCACTCAGCAGGCTGACATTCAGCTTTTAGACTGTATTTTTCAAAATATTTTCTCTTTACTGACAGAAGCTGCTATAAAAAATTTGTCTCAGCATCCAGCTGGTGATTGACAGCAGGGCCAGAGAGACTGCAGTAGGCTTAAGCAAGGGAAAAGAGCATTAGCTGTGCCACAGTGGTTGAGTAGTATGAGGCTTACAAGCAATAACAAGCAGAGATAAAAGTACATTCAGGGCACATTTGTGAGACAACAGAATAAAAGAATATTAATGATGCAATAATAGGTATCACATTAAAATTAAAGTCTAGAAACACACACACACAAAAGAGATAAAAGCAGAATAAAAGCTCAAGGTTCCATCCTGCTTTTCTAAAATGTTGTAACAGAAAAGAAGAAATTCACCTTCTAGATCTGAAAACTCTCTACATCTTCCAGTGTAGTGCAGTATAGGGGATCCTAATTTTGCAGTCACAAAAAGCTCATTTCCCTGTGCCTGAGATTCAAATTTTTAAAAACAAGATTACTTTTAAAGATAATTATTTGATCCTAACCTTTAACCAGACAGCAGAGTTTTATCAAACCCCTGATATATTTAACCAAAAAAAGAAAGCAACAAGCACTCAGCAGTAAACACAGGTAAGTTTAGTATTTAAAACTAACAGGAGCAGTCTTGGGTCAGATTGGACCATTTAGGCCCTTTAAAAGCCTAGATTTTTGCTGTTCAGTAAAGGAAGAAAGCTGCATTACACAATGAGAGAACTTTTCTTCATCTAGAAGAACCTCAGAATAAAAGGGGTAAAAAAACAAAAGCAAAGAAAACCACCACTCCCCAAAAAACCCAAAGATGACAGCAATAAACACAACAGCAAAAACCCCTTAAAAACCACAGTGCTTCACTCATGAATATGAAGGTGCACCAAAGTGTTTTATTTAAGTGCTCCTCTGTTGTGTCCCACTTGACTCTGCAGCCGAGCACAGTTCCACACTCTGCTGCTTTGCACAGAACATTTAAAATTTCTCCATATGTGTTTTCACAGATGGATACAGAACTCAAAGGCCTTGTTTTCTTTTTTACAAATAGTTTCAACTGCAGTCAGCACACGTTCAGTGTATCTGACTGATCTATAAAAGCCAAACAGTAGGCTGACACGCAACAGATCTTCCTTCTGATGCATAACACTATAGCAGCCATGGAAGACTCCTTTCCACACATCTAGCTGTTGCATTTGGGGTTCACTACATCCATGAGCCAAAGAAAACTGTATTACTGTCTTTCATGATTTCCCTGGCACAATGACTAGACATGGGCTTTCCTGGTTCCCCCTTCACGACAGCCTACTTTGTCCCTGTAAGACAATGCTGGCCTTGTTCTCCAGCTGTCAGGAGCAGAAAGCAGCACAGAGCTCTAACCCCTGTGGTTTTGAGTTCACCCCTTCCAGTATGTGCATAAGTTGAAGGCAAAAGATACACAGATTGTAAAATGCGTTCCAAAAACAAGCATCCTTTACTTTCTCTTTCACACTAAGTTTTAGATAATAATGGCTCTTCAGTCTTCCCATCACCCAGGAGAATTTTCTGGGCTTTGAGCAGTGCTCTCTCCTTCCCATTATGCCTCCTTCCCCTCACCACTGCAGCAGCCTCTGCCAGTGTTATTCTCCTTGAACCATGTTTCTTCTGCCACAGCTGACTTTGAGCTACCCGGGGACCATGCCCCTGCACCTTGCACAAGTTCCATTTGTCTCAGTAAGCATTATCCAAATCCAAGTCCAGTGATTAAGTGTCTCTAGCTCTACAGTTTTCAAGACTCAGAGCTAATGTGCTCTTTTTCCTACTGCTCTGAGCACTCTTCCTATAGGCATGCTCTGAATCAAATGGGGATGATTTAACTTTCACGTTGTACACATTTGTTTGTCCCTGAAAAAAATATATCTGTATGCATATATATATATATATATATATCTACATCCACACCAGCATGACAACCAAACTCACACTTGCCTGCAGATGTAATTAATCAGGATAAGCTACAGGCTCATACTGTGAACCATCTTCCTGCACAAGCCACATGTCCAGAGGGTAACCATCCTAAATAACCAGGAATTCTGCATTTCAGAATTACAAACAATGAACCTCCTCCCATCACAAATATTCTTTGATTTGTATGCTACAGATTTTATAGAGACTTAGTTATATGTCATAATACAGTATAAAATAAGACAAGAGAAAGACTTAAGTAGATATAAAATGCCACTGTTCGGATTAGACAGGATTGAATGAACCCAGAAGTTATACAAGGGGGAAGGCAAAAGAGAGACCAGTCTTAAGGCAACTGAAAAGTTAATAGCAGTTACTATCTCATAACAACCTATTCATCTCAAGGAAAGTAGATCTTATTGAATTTATATTAAATCAAATCTTCCTCTGACAATCTGGAAAAACAATTTCTGGAAAAAGCCATCCCATTACTTTGGTAGGAGCTGAACACCAGAAGTGTGACCAGTGCTTTGGAAGAAAAATATCACTTTTGTCCAAATAATGCTTGTTTTCAAGAACTACAAGTTAGTCCAAAATCAGTTTGTTGGGATTTAAGATCAGAGTCTTTAATTAACAAATAAATGAATCAAATTAAAACAAAAAACCTGCCACAAGCAAACAAAAAGAGAAACAAAAACAAACAAAAAACCCCAAAACAGAAGACCCAAATCAAATCAAAAAATCATTCAAGATATCCACACTTTTTTTCATAACAGTTCCCAAAAGGTGAGACGAGACATGCACAAGGGGGCTGGAAAAAGGGAAAAGCATCAGAGGAAAAGCACTCACGCACTGCACATTTATAAAAGTTGATATCACATAGAATACATTTTATCCTGTAAATATACAAAACAAGGGGATTTTTTCTTTTAATCTGACTCAAATGAGGATAAAAATCAGCATGAGTTTTATAGTCTGGACCTGCTTTCAAAAACATCACTGAAAGAGCCATATGCCAAAAAAACCCTGCAAGCAACAGCATGATCTACCACAACATTTTTCCTCACTAGTGTGGTAAATTACAACTCTCACTTACATTTTCTTATGGTTACTGAGTGGATTGTTTAAACATTGTAATGCCAGTATTTATGTTTTACAGAATCACAGAATGTCAGAGGCTGGAAGGGTCCTTGAAAGATCATCTAGTCCAACCACCCTGCCACAGCAGGATCACCTATACCAGATCATGCAGGAATGCGTCCAGGCAGGTTTGGAATATCTCCAGAGAGGGAGACTCCACAACCCCCCTGGGAAGCCTGTTCCATTGTTATGTCACCCTCACAAGAAAAAAAAAAAAAAAAAAAATCCCTATTCATGTTTCCGTGGAAATTCGTGTGCCTCAACTTCCACCCATTGCCCCTTGTCCTGTTGTTGGGCATCACCCAGCAGAGCCTGGCTCCATCCTCTTGGCACTCGCCTTTTACATATTTGTAAACATCAATAAGGTCACCTCTCAGACTCCTCCAAGCTAAAGAGCCCCACCTCCATCAGTCTTTCCTCACAAGAGAGATGTTCCATTCCCTTAATCATCTTTGTGGCTCTGCACTGGAGTCTCTCAAACAGTTCTATGTCCCTCTTGAACTAGCAGGCCCAGAACCAGACACAGTACTCCAGACACATCCTCACCACGGCAGAGACCCTTTTAATACACCCCAGAATGCCATTGGCCCTCCTCGCCACAAGGCCACACTGCTCATGGTCCACCTCTCATCCACTAGGACCCCCAGAACCTTTTCCCCTTCGCTGCCTTCCAAGAGGTCAGTCCCCAACCTGTACTGATACCTGGGGTTGTTCTTTGCTAGATGCAAGACTCCACACTTGCCCTTGTAGAATTTCATTAAATTTCTTCCTGCCCAGCTCTCCAGTCTCACTCAACGGCAGCACAGCCTTCTGCTGTGGTAGCCACTCCACCCAGTTTAGTGCCATCAGCAAACTTGCTGACAGTGCACTCTGTGTCCTCATCCACCTTGTCAGTGAATATATTGAACAGAACTGGTCCCAGTACTGACCCCTGTGGAACTCCACTAGTTACAGTTACCTCTTAACTAGTAATTCTTGAGTCCCATGCATCCGTGATGATAATCAAACCATGCAGTACAGTTCCCCAGTTACCTCTCTGCTTCATTATGTTTACCAGTCTTTCCCTGGCAGACACTGTTTGTGGTGCCATCTGGAATGTGCACTGTGTTCTCCCAAGCACAAGCCTCAAGACAGAGGAAACACCAGTACAAGGCACTGATCTACCTATGCAAAGCACTCCTCACAGCTCTACAGAGTGCTGGAGCAATAGCCCTGTCTTTCTAGGTTAAGGAACATTGTGCACAAGCAGTGACAGAGGAAGAGAGTGGGATAGCAATGATGGGGAGAATTTTAATATCAAAACAGGTCCAAAACCCCAGTAAATTCCTGTTTATAGTTACCACTGCATTTGGGCTAAAGTATAATTTTCTATTCTTGATGTCATCTTACTAACTGTATGCAATATGCAACACCCATATCAAGTCTAATTCTAATTCGTCCTTATGCAGATGCAAAATTTAGCTTAAACACGACAATAAAGGGCTGAAATCTGGATAAATTTGATTTGGTCATCCAAGATTAAATAGAAAATGAAAATACATCTAGACAAGAGTTAGCAAAGGAAGCAGGCCAGCAAAGCCACAAACACGGCATTGAGGGGTATTTACTAACTAGCATTAGATAAAGATGTGAAAAAGCTAAAAACAATACACAAATGTTCATCTAGAAGTTACATACCAGAATGAATTTGAATTATATTTCACTAAATCTCCTCCTAGCAGCTATGTATCTGCAAACAGATAAGCCTTACATCATGCCTTTAGAGTAAAAACAATCAGAACATGCAGAGCAGCAGCTCCTAAAGCAGAGGAGAGTTTGTAAAGCCCTATTTCTCCTTTTGCAGTGCCCAACACCAAACAGCATTTTCTGCTACACTCTAATTTATTGCAAACATTCTAACAACACATGGATAAAGAGCCTGTGTAGGCAGCCAAGAGTGAGAGCACACTCATCAAGAACTGTGGTGTTCGACAGTAGCAAGTAAAAAAAAACCAAGAAAACTCCCATTTGCACCCACGAGCACATTGGAGCCATGTGCCAAGTCCTCCTACTTAGATGCTTGCAAGAGCTTTAAGGCCAATCCTAACTATCCTTCAAACATTACGCAGGTGAGGAGGCTCTACAACTCTGGAAAATCATTGCAGGACTCCACCTCTTCAACTGTTGCTGAGTGTGCTGGTTTGAGGCTAATTGGAATATTTTAATAGAGAAAATTATACTGTGGACTGTGAGGGAAAACAATGGTGATGTCTGCTTCACTCATGGGCTTGCTGAGATGTTTAGGAATAAGAACTCAAAACAAAAGATAAGACAGTATCTCAAGCTGGCAGTGGGTGTCACGGGGCAGTCGCACCTTGGTCCAGAAGCTGGCCTTCTCCTCTCTGCTGAGTAACCTCGCTAACCACTTTCCTTCTAATCCCCCCGGCCCATCCTCAAAATTCTCCTTGCACGTAAGGCAAACCTTGGGGTAAGGTAGAGGGGTGGGGAGAAGGTGGAAGGGTGGTTGGGAGCCCCTCCTGGGGACTCTGATTTCTGGGAGGGGAGTTGTGTTTCTGTATTACCTTGTATATCTCCGTAACTATTCCTGTCTATAGTGTATATCTCTGCTTGTATATTGTGCTGAGCTGTAAATAGAGCTTCAGTCCTTAACTTCCAGCCGGCTGAGTTCTAGTCTGGGTCATTTTACAAAGGGGGGGGGCAGGGAACTCCCAAACCATCACACTGAGGAAAAGGACCCTCACACTAATAAAAGCCAGTGCATTGAAGGCTCAACTAATTCCCACATAAAAAAGACCTGAACATCAAAAACGTGATGTTCATTTACCTTCGGAATTCATAAAGGATTCAAAAAAATCAAAGTCTCCCTCAAATTAAGGCAGAAGTTCTATTCCCAGTTCTTAACCTAAAAGAGATGGCATCTGGCGTAAACTAGGGGTAAGCACCCATCATGGCTTGGACTATTTTCACTCCTGAAGTCAGCATTGCCACTTTAATGCGTCAAAATATCTAAGCAAGAAAAATGGTAACTTCATGCAACTTTTTCTAGGTTCCAGAATGTATTTTTTTCCATTTAGTGGCAATGTCAATAATTAGATTTCAGTTCAACCTCCACAAGACAGACACCTGAGGCGATTGGTTGACTGACCTCACAAAAGATGTGTTTATAACATGCTAGGACACTCAAGGGAGGAGATGACGTAAAAAGAAGCCAGTATCGACAATGAGAATACTCTGCCTAATGAAGTTGCTTTAACCTACTTAGCAAACCTAACAGGTTTTGCCTGTTACATGGTCCTCCTTTCCTGTAAGATGTAAATCTACCAGCTGTGAACTTCACAGCTCTTCAATAATACCCTTTTATGCATGGCTATCTGATTCCATGCCTTTTCCAGCAATTTCGATGTCACAAATAACATTGATGCTGATGCATGGTCTGGATATGTGCTTGATGCTCCTCAGGGTGATAGGAATCAGAACTGCCTCCCTCTGTCATGCTGCATCCAGCATGTAACATAAACATCACCAGTAATCAAGCAACAATGCAGCCACTCTAAAAGCATGCAGCTACCTCTGGAAGCAAGACTGCCTCCTGCTATGAGTACCATAAAATGCTTTCTTGGGCATAAGATGTAGGCGTTGCCCAAAGCATGCAGCAAGGCATTGTGCCTGACTTGGTTATGATCACCAGGCCTTTCACATCAATTTTCATGGAGAGATTTTTTTTTTTAATGGAGTAAAAAAAGCTCAGAATACTTCTGCAAAGTTTTCAGTTACATCATCTGATTTTAATGCAAAGGAGCTCAACCATGTGGGATTTAGTGCTGTCACAATTAATCAGGCAAATCACACCATCAGCAGGATTCTGCCAAGACCAAAAGTGGAATACGTGAAATACATGAAGCAACTCAGAAGATTAGTTTCTCACTCTTGATTCAAGTCTACAAATAGAACACCTCAAATGAAAAACTAAATATCTAATTATATTATTAAAAAATATGATTGATTTTTAAATACAGTACAGCTCTTGAGCCTCTTTATCCTGATGATTATTCATTACAGTTGTGGAGCAACTAACGTCCCTTGAAATTCTACAACAAGAGTTTTATTTTGTTGAGTTCTGAAATCAAGAAAAAATGAATGACTAAAAACAGATGAGGTCTGCATTAGGAGCATTTCCCGATATGATCTTAGTGCACTACTGTGGCAAAGCACTAAGCATATGTTATCAGCTGTATCAGCAAAGGTCTGCTTGGGAATCATACAGGAAAAGCACGCTCTATTAGCAAAATAACCACTATCGGTAAAATAACAGTTTTGCAAGTAAAATAGTACTGCTATAGAGATTTCTGCTGATGCAGCTTTGTCCAAGTAGGATAATACAGCACTAAAATACCTCCGAGTGATCAAACTGTACTTAAAAACTATACAATAGTTGGCTTGTATACTGCTCTTTATCTTAGCTTTGCACTTCATTCAAAATATTTTAAATTGAATAACAAAACCTCTCGATTCCATATGTCAAGTTAGCAAACTATGAATATTGAATAACAAAAACCTCTCGATTCAATATGTCAATTTAGCAAACTACGAATGTCCTTTTAGTATAACATCCAGCTCAAAATGTAGAGCATGGCAGTATTCCCAAGGCAAAGAAAATACTTCTAGACAAAGCAGCACCACATGCTGTGCCAAAGCACAGTTATGATAAGTTGATCATTATTGGTTACTGATTACACAAGTCAAAGATTGTCTAGTGTACAGCCCAGCAGACAGCCTAATGTACATCGGGAGTGGTTGTGACCCTAGGGAGCTCCCCAGGACTAAAAGGCTGCCAAACTCATCACACCCTGCAGTGTCACTGGTTACACAAGCTGGTTTACACCTTGAAAATCTTAGTGCTGCCTTCCTTTGTCTGGAATGTCTTGTTTATATATGCACCACATGAGAATCGCCAGAGGAAAGTATTCTCTTTGCTGGCAGATTTTCCACTGGGGAAAGGAGTAACACACAACAGCCCTTCTCCCCTAGCCACATACAGCAGCATGTACATGAAAGAGATGCAGGAGGAGGAGACAGTTCCCTCTCCTTACTCTGTGATGACCTCTTATCTTAGAGGAATAATACTGGGTAGCACAGCCCACTGCCATCACAAGGCTTATGAAGCTACCCTGGGCATGTGCATCACTGGAATGCAGCAAGGGAGTGGAAAACTGTACAAGATGCTTCTAAGGAAGGAGGCTAGTGACCAATATGGAGAAATTCGGCAGCTTAAGAACTCCACAAAGATGTATATGGGCCCGGGCTGCAAGTCAGCTGTGGAGGAAGCACACTGCAGTGTCACAGCCAGCTACGGACAGCTACATGAAATTAATTCGTTCAGCTGCTGCTCTGTTCCCCACAGTCCATTTAGCTGACTTCTGCATGGAGGTAGGGGAATTTCACCTTTTATATAGATGCAGCTGGAAAGACTTTACACACAAATTATTCCCAGTACACAATGCATACTCTAAACAGCACAGCCTGATTAAATGGTATGTTACAGCATCTTAAACTACTCTGCATCACAGTCTGCGATCTCAAAGGTGCCACAGACCCTACGTCACTTATGAAACAGTAAGACAAAGCTCAATGCAACTATAACAGGCAAAAATATCTCCTTTCATTGAGTCTCCTGTTGGCTCAATGAGCACAAAACTTTGTAGAGTGACAGATTGCACCTCTCCTCCTCATTGATCAAATTTGTTTGGTAGTTGTGAGAATTTCTGGTAAATAGTAAATTTAAGGGAAATATTACTTATACACATTTTTTGACCACATGGTATTGTTGGTTTTGTTTGTTTGTTTTAAACCACAATGGTGCTTTATACCTAAAAATGAAAGAAATAATAAATGGTCACCTTTTATAGTACTCAGAAGTATCTTACACACAGAATCATAGAATGGTAAGGCTGGAAGGGACCTCAAGGATCATCCAGTTTCAACCTCCTGCCATAGGCAGAGACACTTCCCACTAGTACAGGTCACTCAAGGCCTCCTCCGATCTGGCCTTGAACACCTCCAGGGAGGGAGCAGCCACAACCTCCCTGGGCAACCTGTGCCAGTGTCTCGCCACCCTCACTGAAAAGAACTTCCTCCTAACATCCAGTCTAAATCTCCCCTCTGCCAGTTCAAACCCATTGCCCCTTGTCCTGTCATTGCAAGACCTTGTCAATAGTCCCTCCCCAGCCTTCCTGTAGGCCCCCTTCGGATACTGGAAGGCTACTCTAAGGTCACCTGGAAGCCTTCTCTTCTCCAGGTTGAAGAGCCCACTTCTATTACCTCGTACTCTAAACTGGTTTTATTTTCTTTCTTTGCAAAAGTGTACAAGCATATTTGTACATGAGTATATATGCACATGGAACTTTGAGACTGTAGACATCTGACAAAAATGTGTGTTATGGGTTTAAGACCCACAGAGGTTCTTAAGTCCTCCAAAAGTACCAGAGAGTAGAAGGGATGGACACTGGAAAATGCAATCTTTGTTATTTCATTCCCATCAGCCTGCACTCCCTATATAAACAGATATTTCTGTCTGTTCTGCCCTTTTTCTCCCTCTCCCTGCTTCCAGCACATGTCAGCCATTATCTCTTGTTTGGTATTTCCAGGGAGGCTTTCAGCCTTGAGTGGTGTACTGGTTTGAGACTTTTTGGAAAATTCCAATTGAGAAACTAGGACTTTCCCAAAAGCTCAATGCAGAACGTAAATAAATTAGAGGATTGCTTGTAAAAAGAATAATAAAGTCCATATCGTCCACTGGTTTGCTATGCCGGTGCACAAAAATTCTCTCTTCTTTCCATCCCTGGCTTCTGTCTCCTTGCAACTCTCTGCTTTGCACTGCTCACCTCATCTCTGTCCTACCCTTCTCGCTGGTACAAACCAACTGGGAGGAAATGGGAGAAGGGAAAGAGAGGGAGGAGGGAGTGGGTCCAGCTGCTGGAAACCCTTCTGGGTTCGCCTGGGGGGAGGGGGGCATCGAGGAACAATTCAGGGGGATCCCTGTGAGGGTCTTGTGTTGTTGCTACCTTGTCAATAACTGCCAATATATTCTCATACATATGCATTGTATTATA
>VWYK01041191.1:16117-27609 GCA_013399775.1 Semnornis frantzii | reverse complement strand
AAAAAACCACGGATTGAGTTTACTGCTGAAATAGAGGATGGAGTTAAGAAAATTAGGGCACTTGCTTTCTCCAGCTGGCTGGTGCATTATCCTCAGTCTAGGAATCTGCTTGAGTGTTAAGAAGGGTATCACCTTGGCCAGCTTTAATTCTGTTAGGAGCACATTTTGTCAGAAACAGATTGTGGCCCTATGTTAAGCTAAAGTTAAGGTATACTGCATGAATCTTAATTAAAGTATTTTGTTATATAAATAGTTGTTTGTTATCTATTCATATATCAGATTGGAATTAGATAATCAGATTATCAGTTCCAAAGACTGACTGTAGAGTCTAAGTAATTCATTATGAGCTCTTTGATTATAAACCCTGAAGGATTTAATCTGCTGAATCTGTAACTCAGAAGTGGTTAATATTTGGATAGGGAAATGAAAATTCCAAACCTTTAGCACCTGAACAAAACTTTTTGAGAAAGATATGAAGGTCTTCTTTCACTTCCTCTATGGTGGCTAATACCTTCCTTTTCTCAAATGTAAGCTGGTCCAACAATTGTTTTAGGCTACTTCAAATTATTAGAAAATGTTCTGACACTTTCCCCAGATAAACTCTGGTGGCTTATACTGATCAGGCCTAATGTATTATCAAATCCTAAAATTAAACCAAAAATATTTTGGATGTTTGTTACCAAGGGAAAACAAGGATAGAAGCAGATGAAGGAAAAAGCAAATACTGAAGATTGCAAAAAACCTGCAACTCCTCCGTCTTTATTCTTATAGTGACTTGGAAGAAGAGGTGAAGTAATCCTCAGAACTAAGTGGTGTCACTACTGCTGTGCTTCTCGCTACAGGCTTTCCTCACAGCCCCAAAAGCAGCTCATGCACTGGACTGCAGACTGCTCTGACGCTCTGCAATTAGAAGTGCGGAGGTTTCTATTTTCTGGTGAATACCAGGTGCCATTTGGAATGTGAAGCATGCTACAAGCTTTATGTCTTTGATGGTCCTACATAATTTCATGGTTGTAAGATGATGATATGTATGAGATTATAGAGGTTTTTGAGGACTAGACATAGTTTAGCCACCTGTCCTGTAGGTACAAGTACCTGCTGTTGGGGTGTGTGCATGTGTATGTGTTTCCAGGGAGACAGTGGTTCCATGGCAATAGTATTTTTTCCCTATTAAAATGAGATTCCTGTTGAACCTGACACTGTGGCATTAATTTTGCAAGATGTGTATGCACACGTTCTCTCTTTTACTCCCTCCATGCTGTAGCCAGATTCCCAGACAAAGCTTTTCTACTGGTGGGATGAAAAAGCACAGTGAAAGTAAGGGCGTTGTATCCTTCACCTGGGTAACATCTCTCTGTTCCTTCTCTGCTTTGAATAGGTTCTTTTAAGGTTTGGACAACTCTTGATAGTAGAGATCCCATTAGATGGTGCCAGATAATGTTGTTGATGGGATGAGGGCAAGGACTGCTGCTGCCTTCTCCACAGTAATATTTATATATATAGTAGTAATAGTATTCTTTTCTGCCTGGCATTTAATTTGTCACCTGAACAGCAACTATATTCTGCAAGAGACTAATCAGCAGGGTTCACTGTTTTGTTTATTTACTCTTTATTGCAATGACTGAATGTTCCTTTAGAATGGAGTTTCTGTGCCAAAGACTATAATACACTTACTGTCTGACCTACTCTTTAGTTGTGTGGAGAAAGGGCTGAAGACATGTTCTAGAAAGAATATTTTGAAGTGCAGTAATGCAGGAAGAGGAAATAATACAAGACGGCTACAAGAATATGTGTTTTCTTTGGAGAGGAAAATAAATGCATTAAGACACAAACATTTTCTGCATGTGCATGAGTGCCTGGCCTATCAATACAATGCCACTTCATTGAAGTGGTCCTCTCAGCTTCTGAGATACCACCGTGAGCCAGAGAGACAGAAATGACTCCTTGCTTTGTGAACCACTGTAATGATCAAGCATAGAGGTGTCTTAATTAACTAAAATGAGACAGTGACTAAAGATGCTGAAAAGCACTGGTTGTCATTGTCACAGAATCCTTGCAGCAGAAAGTGGCTTCTTTGAAGTGTTCTCCAGTACTTTTTATATTTGTTTTTCTTATGCTTTGTAAATCATTCCTGTGATTTCTAACCTACAGGCCCTTCCATTCATAGTCTCACACTGTAGGCTACACTGAGTAACCATCAGTCCTAAAGAAAGTGATTCACTGGCACCTTGATTTGCCTCTTGTGGAGACATTGTCTAACATTAGTGCTTTAGAAATAGTACTACGACTTGGGAAATTTTCCAACTAGTATTTGATTAACAGAAGAGATCTTTGCTTAATAGCATGTGAAGGTTATGTAGTGATGAGGACTTCTCTGCAGGTAATCTAGGCTGTTCCCTAGTATGGATGAGTATGACAGGAGATTTCAATAGAAGTCCATGAAATGGACTCAAAATGATGAATAACTGTTATCATGAATAGGAAGTACCATCTGACTGAAAGCACTGTGCTGCAACAAATAATCTGTCATATTGATCAGCATAAAGTTTCTGATAGAGCTCTTCTACTCATTTAAAGTCCTCTTCACCTGCTTTTTGTTGTCCTATGATAATGCAAAGCATCCCCACCAGCTCTAAGTTGGATCTCAGCTTTATAAGCCCTGTGACCTGCACCCTCTCCTCCTATCTACAGCTGCAGCCAATGTCCCCTTTCCTAGCAAGGAGCTGTTACCATCTTTCACACAGCAGTTAAACCTACCTTCTCTGCTTCATCCAGCAGCAGCAGCAGCTTGCTTGCCCAAGCAGCCTTTAACCTCTGCACACTGGCACCTGCAGCAGTACCACCACCTACATGTGTTGGGGAAAAAAAATTACCCTCATAATGTAAGTAGTATTACTCTCTTCCTCTTCACTGACCTTTCACCTTTCCTGACAGTCCTCACCACTACACCTAATTTTCTGTATCTGTAGGAGGTGGCTGCAGAGAGAGGAAGAAGTAGGCCAAAGTTTTGGGCAGGGAAGGAGACAGGCTGCAGCTACAACGGGAATCCGTGATGGACCAATGGCAGCATAAAAGCCCTCTGCTAGACCACAAAGGACTGTAGTGTTTTCACATAGGGTGTCTGAAGTTGGCCTTCTCCAGCTACAGGTCAAATGTACCCTGACAGAGATGATGATCACTGCCCCTTGTCCTGTCATTGCAAGATTATTTACAAGATCTTGCAATGACAGGACAAGAGGCAATGGGTTTAACTGGCAGAGGGGAGATTTAGACTGGATGTTAGGAGGAAGTTCTTTACAGTGAGGGTGGTGAGACACTGGCGCAGGTTGCCCAGGGAGGTTGTGGAGCACAGAATCACTCAATGTGATCTTTGATCATGTTGGGTGATTCTGTGCTCCACAACCTCCCTGGAGGTGTTCAAGGCCAGGTTGGAGGCCTTGAGTGACCTGTACTAGTGGGAGGTGTCCCTGCCTATGCAGGGGGTTGGAACTAGATGATCCTTGAGGTCCCTTCCAACCTTACCATTGTATGATTCTATGATCTTCTTCAGTCCATGTTCTGCTGAACTTCACAGCTTGAATTCAGCATTAATGAATGTTATGGTTTCCATTTGGTGAATTTTAGGAATTTTAAAAGAAACTCTTTCCTCTTGATGCACAGAGCCAGCACTAAGCCACCTCATATCCCAAAAAATCCAGTAGCTCTTGCACTGATGTAAACAGAAAAGTTCCATTGCTTATTTAATAACCAGCTTCAAGTATGTTTTGAAATGAAGAGCTCAAACCTAGAAGGAAAAAAAATCTCAGCATTTCATTGTGAAAGCAACTGTTATCTTCAAAGCATGAACAAGCTGCACTACTGATGTCCTCAGCTGAGCATGCAGATTCTTAGTTTGATTTTGCTGATAGCTAAAAATTAACAATTCAGCATATGTCTCAATATAGACATCTCTCTGTCTGGCACCTGCAAGATGTTCCTTCAGTACTTTCTCTTGATGCTCTAAACATCAGTGCTAGCAGTGACTGATTCAGCAATATAGACCTCGAACTTTGGAGAAAGTGACTTGGCACCTGAGCCAAAGGCAGCTTCAGAAGGACTGTACTCCCAAGTCTTCTCTTAAAATGTTAACCTGCCAAAATGTCACCAGACTCTATTACCAGACTACTCAGAAAATGCAGAGTATCAAAGTAAGATTGGATATATAATTTATGATACTATTTCTAGTGACCTGTTCTAGTGGGAGGTGTCCCTGCCTATGGCAGGGGGTTGGAACTAGATGATCTTTGAGGCCCTTTCCAACCTTACCATTCTATGATTCTGTTGTGATACAGGGAGAGGCAAAGCTTTGTTTCATAAACAAGTTAACCCTTGCTTTATGTTCAGTCTTATCTGCTGACTTCAAACTGTATTCTACTCCAGCTAATTTTTCCAGACCCAACCAGGTGAGAGAGTGAGGCAATAATTTTTTCACTCTTTTGTTCTGTCAAGAGAATTATTTATTACATTTCATATGATTGCACATGTACAGTTGCATTGAATGAAGCTGGATTGATGATACCAGTTGAAATGTGAAATGGAGAGGTCTTAACTGACTGGAAGTGAAAGCCTAAAATATGCACGCACAACATGATGAAACATTGGAAACTCAAGCTCTAGATAGAGTTTCAAGTCCAAGATTAGGTCTTGGGTGCAGATTTTACAAATCCAGTGGTACAGTAAATACCCTTTGCTTTGAAACCAATTTAATTTTGTGCAGAATCATTAACAGGCAGTGGCAATACAGAAAATAATGCATAGAAAATCAAGTATGATGTGTTATTATCAAAGAGAACACAAAGCTTTGATGTCAACAGGAGTCCTTTGGACTTTGGTATAGAATGAATTTCTATCTTAGTGTTTTTATTCCATCATGAACTAGTGTTTTCCTATGAGAAAGCAAACAGTTTGGGGATTTTCATTTGTGCCGGTTTTATTTATTTTGGTTTGGTTTTAGTGGGACTGTTGGTTGAGTTGCTGAGAAAAAAGTTAAATGTGTCTGCCCAAAAGGACAGTAGAGGATATTGTAAGAGAGATGTAGGTAACAGATTGGTTTTATGATGGATGCACAGGAATAAAGAGAGATAATTCATTCTAAATCCCCAGTTGTAATAACTCGGTGTATTACGACACTATAATATTGTGTGTTAATAACAGATTATAACACGTGTATTTATAGGGCAGTTTTTAGCCAGATGAGATTTGCTTATGTAGATTTTACTACCTGTTCAAAACTGATAGTGACTGTTACCTAACAGTGCTCAAAAAAAAAAAAAGGGATGCTGTGGCTTCAGACATTGAGGGGATTGTTGGTTTGAAGAACTCTCTCTGTGGTTATTTGTTTCCTCCTCTTTGTTTCCTCTCTCCTGAGGATTCCTAGAAAAATACCCCTTATCCAATAATTCTAGCGTTCTTCCAATTTGGTGATAGTAATTTCATTTAGTTAATTTAAATAATATATTAATATATTCATTTAGTTCATTTCATTAATTTAATTTCATTTAGTTGTGTACCCTTTTCACCAATTCTCTGTGTCATTTTCTTCTACCATACAGAACAGGGATGAATCACAGAATCACAGAATGATAAGGGTGGAAGGGACCTCAAAGATCATCTAGTTCCAACCCCCTGCCATAGGCAGGGACACGTGCCACTAGTACAGGTCACTCAAGGCCTCGTCCAGCCTGGCCTTGGACACCTCCAGGGAGGTTGTGGAGCACAGAATCACCCAATGTGATCAAAGATTACATTGAGTGATTCTGCGCTCCACAACCTCCCTGGGCAACCTGTGTCAGTGTCTCCCCACCCTCACTGCAAACAATTTCCTCCTAACATCCAGTTTCAATCTCCCCTCTGCCAGTTTAAACCCATTGCCCCTTGTTCTGTCATTGCAAGACCTTGTAAATAATCCCTCCCCAGCCTTCCTGTAGGCCCCCTTCAGATACTGGAAGCCTCATAGTGTACCTTTGCTACACTTTCAGAAGGAACCTAAAATTTTCCTTTAAGTAAAGAACTAAGTGCATATCAGCAATGATGTTTTGGGAAGCTATTACATAGGTACTTGGTCATAACTGAATCCTCCCAGCTCACAAAAATACAAAGAATAGGAATAAGACAAACTCTGTTTGCATATTTACAGATAATGAGTTTTCAAACCCTCTGTGGTTTTGGCTGTAGAGAAGCTGTGGGCAGCACAAATATCTTCAAGAAGCTGGAGTTTGAAAACTGGACTCTTGTCATTGTCTTATCCAGCTTTCTTAATAGGCCACATCACTTTGCCACACTACAGCCTGACCAAATTACAGCAGATCTATTGGAGAAAGAAGCACAGAGTGCTATGGTTTGGAAGGGACCTCCTCCTGCCCTTAATTGTATCTAACTTCACCTTCTAGTATTGTCAAACTAGTTGGAAGAGGCTTCTTAAGGCACTTGTGAACAGAGGTAATGACAGACTATGATCAAAGCACCCATGGTGCTCTCTCTGGAAGTTCAACAGACTGCTACTTTGTTAGGTGCTTGAACACCACATCTGTGTACCCTTTTCACCAATTCTGTGGGTCATTTTCTTGTACCATACAGAACAGGGATGAGTGAGGAACCAAAACTTTCCTGAAAGCAGAAAGGCCTTATGATATGAAGCTTAAACAGAAAGGCATGAGTGACAGGATTTCCATACAACTGCAAGGTTACCTTCTTTAAATGTATAACTCATGTTTGCTCTTTATGGGTACATTGTTAGCCTTAGCCTGTATGTTCAGCTTTTTCAAGAGGCATTTAGGACTTCAAATACAGCAATGAATTCATTTGCAAGATGGAGACAATAACAAAAGATTCATCTTCAAACCCACAACAGGAAACTTTGATGGAATTTTCACACATTAAAAAGTGTAAATTACAGCCTTATTTACTTGTGCAAATGAACCCACCAATGAAGTAATACAAGACTGACAGCATGAGGAAGAGTAGCTCCTTTTTTTAATCTACAAAGAGATGTTACCACAGTGTTACTGCTATCTTTCTTCCACCTCAGCTGGGCACCCCACTTTCCTAAGAGGCCAATCACAACAAAGTGAGGGCAGATTAGCGATCTGGTGTAGCCGTCCTTGCTTTTTTTTTAGATAACTAAGGCTACTTTTAGCAACAAGGAGGTGATGAGTTGACACCCATCATCTAAGAAAAGAAACCATTAGTTTACTCAGAGGCCACTACAAAGCTACCAAATGGGAACCGTTTTCTGTCACTGTCTATCAGGGATAGAGCACAGCTCCCCAGCCTTCCGTGACATCAATTTTATGCTGAGAGCATAAAAAAAAAACCCAAAACCCACCTGAGAGCCATTTACTTGTAAAGTATAAGAAACATCTGTCAGGGGCTAAAAGTGTTAAAGAAATGCTTAACCACGCATTGAGTTGGCAGATTCTTGGGCTCAGGTTACACGAAAAACATTAGCAGTGAAAGTCCACAAGCCTTATCCTAATTTATCAGATTACTTCCTCAGAAGCTCTCCTTTTGAACTGCTCTTCAACAGAAGAACAAATGTGTAGACTTCAATGCTTAATAAAGCTAAAAGCTTCTCCCTGGGGTAATTGAAAATTTTCTATCAAAGGGTAGATAGACCTGGTTGCAGCTGCAACAAAGAAGAAACATATAAAGCCAAGTGGAAAGCAGTTAGACAGCATTGGTGGTGTAGGACCATTGAACATGGTCTTGCTAATTGGAATCTATAGCACAGGACATTCAACTACATGCTGGGCAAATGACCCTGAAAGTTTCAAGTCTATCTAGTATAAAAAAAAGTTCAGATGTAAAAATAATCATACGAATGATAGATTCTGTATCCTTGAATGGGCATAACCAACCAGAGATCAGGGTAACTGGCAAATTTCTTTTTTAAATAAGGCTCTTTGAGTCCCATATATGCATCTACTTTCACAAGCATTTCAAAACCTGTCTTCTAATAATTTCACACAGAGCTTTCAGAGAAGCAACGTTCAAAAGAATGAAAGTAATGAAACACAGCAAAGTTTTACATTTTTATTTCTGTACTTTGGGAAAATTCCTATTGAAGACAGAAGGCAGTTCAAATTGGAATTGCTTTACTGCCAACAAAAATGCGTGACTCTTGATCTAATGAAAAATTAGAGAGATTGAAAAGCAGAAGTAGACTTAGGAAGGATTTCAGTTACAGCAGGATGCAGCCCTTATTGCATTTGTAGTTCATACTGTGATCTCTAAGGAGACCTAAATTGCTCCAGAGTGTGGAATTTAGGGAATTTGAGACATTATTTTCTCAGAGGAACAAGTGTGGGTAGCTAAGACATCTGACATTATTGTCATGCATTTAGAACACATATTTTATTTTAATTTAAAATATAATGTAATTTAATGATGGTAATGTTCAATTATTAAAACATTTGTTGTATGAATTAAAAGATGTTCAACCTGGTCCCATAAAGTGGAAATTAAGATTAATTTTTTTTCATTGTTTCCAATCCCATCAACTGATTTGAATAAGCATAGTTTTATTTTATACAGAAAAAAGCCATTGTATTCGTGATGGTTATCAGTATGCAAGGATTCACTGGCTCAAAAGCTAAACTGTCACTCTCACACACCCTGTAGCTCTGTGAGCAGGAAAGTATTTCTGGGAAGTCTAACAGCTTCACCAGCAGAAGCCAGAATTACATGTGTACTTCCCAGTGTGCTGAAATACAAGGAAGTCAGGATAGGCTACCTTGCACATTGGGAACGCTTCGCCCATGCTTGTCTGGTGTTCCAGAGGCTAAGGACCTGGAGGGCAGGGTGCAATGCTGTGTTATGTGGCTGTGTTGCATCTCAGATGAATACTGCTCCATTCAGAGCTTAGTCCAGTATCTTGACATGATGCAACACTGACTGTGTGGTACTGTGGTACAGACATGCTCATACAGCAAAAGAACTGCAGTCAAATTCCTGCTCCCAGTTGGCAAGGAATAGATTTGAACTTGGACTTCCCAAATACCAGTAAATATTATGTTAGATATGAATTAGTCTTCTGGGTTTATGCTGCTGATATCTTCTACCATTTGTTCTTCCATTCTTTTTTTAGTGAGGAAAAGGCATGTGAATGTCAGAGGTGACAACCACATATTTTCATGTATTCCCTAAGACTGTTGTTTGTCCCTTGCGTTTCCCCAATTATCACTCATTTTGTCCACCTTCCTTTCTTGCCTCATCTTTTTCATTCATCAAAAATTTTCTTCGTCAAAGCCTAAATTTTGAGCCTTTTTCTGTTGGTTGAACCTTTCTTCTGCCATTCTTTTCCTGCTGTTCTTGACTTTTCTCTTTTTATAATTTGTCTCCTCATGGGTTCCTATTTCTTTTCTTGTACATTTCATCTGTTGGCATTAATTCTCCTCAGCCCCTCCTTTTGATGAATATATTTGTTTTCTGTCTTCCCCATTGTCTAAACCAGCATTTTAAATGCCAGTTTAAACCCATTGCCCCTTGTCCTGTCATTACAAGACCTTGTAAATAGTCCCTCCCCAGCCTTCCTGTAGGCCCCCTTCAGATACTGGAAGGCTACTCTAAGGTCTCCTTGAAGCCTTCTTTTCTCCAGTCTGCAGAGCCCCAGCTCTTCTAGCTTCTCCTCAGAGCAGAGCTGCTGCAGCCCTCTGATCATCTTCGTGGCCCTCCTCTGGACCCCCTCCAACAGTTCCATGATCTTGGAGGTCTCTTCCAATCTGGTTGATTCTATGATTCTGTGTCTCTAAGTGGGCATGTATAGTTGTGGAAACAGCAGATTAAAGCACTCTCAGTTTTTAGGGCTCAGCGATGAGTCTTGTGGCAACAAATCACCAGTGAAAACAGAAACTGTAGTATCTAATATAGCAGACAGTTTATGTGTTTGATATTGGAGTATCAAATGTAAAGGGTTAACCACCAAACAACTGGGAAAAAAAGACCTAGAATAAAAGAAAACAAAAACAACAAGGAGGAAGTATGCCAAAGATCTGATGTCCTGAGCATTTGAGCAATATTACGGCAGTATTAGGGATTAAATTAAAAGGATGGTCAAGTTTGTTGCATCTATCACAACTGTCTACTTTAGCACCAAAGCAGCTTCATGAATTCCCTTTTGCATCTCAACAGATAGCTAGTCTGGGAAGATTTTATGTTATTAATGGAATGGTATTTATAGAAAGATGGAAAATAGGTAAAAGCAAGAGTCCAGATTTTACTCCACCCTCTTCAGTGGCATTCGTGATACAACTGCAACGCATATATCAGAGGACGGTTATCTCAGTTGAGAGAGCAATCACAAAAGCCACAGAAAACATATTTTAACTTCTTGGTAATTCATTTCAATGAAATGCTATCTGTTCCATATTGCCTCAATATATCTAACAGTAGAAAGGGTTTGAGGTGCTGTGGCATCAATCACTAGCTATGTCCTGCAAATACCAGAATGTGCATCTTAAATTCCTTGTTCTGTGTATTTAATTTCTTAAAGTCAGTGCCTATGCTAAGGTAATAGAAAAGATTCCCCTGATTTTTGAAGAAGTTGACTACGGTCTGTTTTGAGAAAAAAAACTGATGTTGAGATCCTGGCATTGACATATCAACATTGTTAGTACTATGTCTGTGAAATGCTTATCTTTGCTCCTAGGGCACTGACCCTGTGTTTATCTGTGATTTCTTTATATGTATGTGTGTGATAACATATAGAACATATATATATATATGTGTGTGTGTGTGTGTGTGTGCAATTTTATATATATATATATGTTGCTCTACATAGAGACTTTTCAGAGGAACCTGAAAATATGTAGATAAAGTATGTAGATAAGAAAGATTACATAATTGTTCTGTCAACAAATTAGCAGAAAACTTTCTTCTCAAATCCTTCCTTTCTTGAAGAGCATAGAGTAAGCCAACCATTTCGAGTCATTCTTATATCCCTTCCATTCAACTACTAAATAAAATATCTGCCCATGTACTTGGCTGTATTGAGGCCTTCAAAAAAGTAAAGTGTGGCACAAGACAGAAACCCGCTTTTGCAACTCTTGACAGCAGAGTACCTTGAGTTGACAGCCAGTCTCTTGCAATGAATTATTTTGTGCTTTAGATGCTATCAGGTAATCCTGTAGGAACAGAAAGAAGTTTTCAGTTTGTTTGCTTAGAGTTTCACACAGATGCATTCCTAACTTCTTCTTACCCTCACTCTTCCCTGCTGCATTTCTTCAGCTGAATTGATGTGCATTCCTATGCTACTCCACATATACTTTTTTTTTATGTGCTATTATTTTTGGGTTTTATATCCTCTGGTACTAAATTCCTGTACCTTAGATCATGTATTTATCATAGCAACAGGCTCCCCGTCCACTGTTTCTCACAAGTCTTGCTCACTGCTTTATTGATTTTTTTTTTTTTAGAGTAGCCCCTGACTTTTGGAAATTAAATTCTGGTACTAAGAA
>VWYK01041191.1:5288-15949 GCA_013399775.1 Semnornis frantzii | reverse complement strand
CCCAGGTGTCAAGTCAAAACAAAAGTAATCTAGACTTGTGTGACAACTATCTTGTTAAACAAGGACAAAAACTGGATCAGTAATATAGAAAAGAAATAATACTTCCCTGATTTCCATTGAAAGTATTTAGGAGACAGAAATTACTCATTTGTGTGGGTAACATCTTTAATCCCTTATTCTGAATATTTAATTTCTTAAGGTCAGTGCTTATGACTAGTGTAATAGAAAAGGTTTCCCTGATTTTTTGAGGGATGGATGAACCTAATGTTTAACATTTGGAAATGAGAACGTCTAAGTTTGGATAGCTAAAGCTAATACTGTTTCAGGACTTTACACACTATCAAGTCACCAAGACTTCACACTACCACAAAGGTCTCTCTCTGGTGTTCAGTGTGTTTTACGTCCTGTCTTTAAACATCAAGCATAAGGTTTTTTTTTATGAGCTGCATCCATGCTAGCATTCAAATGAGGCAGATGTAAAGTGATAATGAAAACTACTGAACTAAGCCAAGCCCATGACAAGTTGTATTGTGAACAGATGAAGTTCAGACCGTTACATAAAGTCCATTAAATGGCAGCGCTCTCATTTAATTTCATTAAAATTTCAGCGCAATGATTTTGCAGTTTCTTCGCATTGTGCCAGAATGAACATTGCACTTGCAGCAGGCATTGTCTTGTGCTTCTCCTTGCTTTGAGAACGGTGTCAAACTGCTAGTTTTATTTTGCGTACTTTCCTGTGCTGCTGCTGACAAAAATAGGAAGACCAGCAATGCCAGAGTAAGCCAGAAGTTCATCCAGTGTGAAAGAACAAGCTTCGTATGTTGTCATGCAGTGTCAAATTACTTTCACATAGGAGTCTGTTGCCTGGATGTTATTTTTCTTTTGCTGAGCATGCATATTATCTTGAACAAATGAAACCTGAATCATATTACTCATCATTGCTTCAGCATAAATACAGACTGGAGTCAAAACCAGTTTTCTTTTAATATTGGTTCTTGACGTCTTCCTTATATAATTTAATTAGCTCAGTAACTTTTTTAGACTGCAGTAACAAGAAATGGAACATGATAGTCAACAGCTACTGCATTCTGTAGATTATTAACACTTTTTATCCTTCTGAGCATGGCACGTTTTTAACCCTATAACTGTAAAACATTTTAGAGTTCATTGTGTCTAGACACAGACAGATAAACCTGAGTGCTATCAGCTGTAATACACAAAAAAATAACCTAGCTCCAAAGATTTTCCCTTTTAAGCTAAGTGTCAATTACAATAGCAGGAATGTTTATGATTTTTCTCCAATTTCCATACCAGACAGAGGGTTTTAAACTGCACTGTGCAAAAATGTTTGTGCATACTCTCACGTAGCAACCCCTTTTGTGGATCCTGTTTTCTGAAGTGGTGTCTCCCTACAGTACTTCCAGATGTATCTGGTTCAGCTAACCTCCAGACAAATACTCAGTCATTTGTAAAGGTCAGGAATGCATTTGTAAAAGGCAGATGAAAATTGGTAGATTCTTCTTCAGCTCAATTATTTAAGTAGTGCAAAAATCAGAATGAAAAACAAATGAAGGGGGGTTTAGAAGTTTTCTTTTCAGTTTTTCAACAAGCCACAGACCCTTTATACGGTAGCTGCTTAACAGGGCAATCTATATCAAGACCATATGTCTTAATACCAGTGTTAATGCCACAAAATATTAGATCTCCCACTCTACTTGTATAGGTCTATTAGAGCTGATTTTACATGTCTCACAGAATTCCTTCTGCTACCTCAGTACAAGGTGTGAAACAAAGAAAGCATACAGGTAAATGAGTAAACCCCCCACACTTGGCAGCATGTTGTTTTCAAAAGAACTTCTCCAAGACTTTGTCTGAGTTGTAATTTAGTTTTGTCACTTGGTAAGACACGAAGCCAGTGTCACCTTATCTCCTAATAGCCATCAAATATTCAGCTGTGTTGCTTGTCTCCACTGAGGAATAGGGATGCACAGGAACTTTACAGAAGGTCTAAGTGCTGCCAGTTGCCTAAGCTTCTACTAAGATTGGAAATCTCTGGATAGGCATCTCTTAGAGGTATCAGGCTTCTGCCAAAATTTCAGAATGAGCAACTAAACCAAAGAGGGTTTTATCCACTTAAAGGCAAGGCTAGATTATTTTATTATTTTCATGGCACAGGTTGCTAAGTGTCAGCATTTCCTTCCCTGAATGGAACCTAAGACCCAGGTTATCACACTCTGTGTTAGTAAGTAAATGCACAAGTCCAAATTCAGCTGACCTTGATTTTTGACTAATTTTATAAAATATTCCAAGAAAGTATGCTTCAGTTTTACTGAAAGTTATCCATTATGTTCAGTAATGCACAGCAATACTCCTTGATTTGGTAATAGTCCTTGGTTTGGAATCAACAAAGGCACTAAAGTTAATTAGCAGTAAGTAACTGATTAGTTTAAAACCTACAACAAATATTCAAAAATAAACTATCAGCCTACTAGTAGTTCAAAAGAACTATCAATTTGTGCATCTTTCGGAAATAAATGTTAAAGGATCACTATTCTGAAGAGTTACATTGTTGATTTCATAGTTGCCTTACTCTTGCCCAAGTCCCTAAAAATGGCTGAAATTTGTCTAGTTTGGGGTACAATCAACATTTAACAGAGTCTGGTGGCAGAAGGTCCCAGAATCACTATTCCATTTTGATCTCTGGTTACACAGATGGTTAAGATTTCCATGAATTCATTTCTGTATGAACCAGAGCATATCCAATCTTGATTTTAGAACTGCTAGTGATAGGAATCCAAAGAGGCCTTTAGATTTTTTTTCTGCTGTGTGAGATTTTGCAGATTGTCAAAAATAATGTTTCAAAATATTAAAACTCTGCTCACTGTGAGTTACATTTTCAGTCATAGAATCATAGAATGGTAAGGTTGGAAGGGACCTCAAAGATCATCTAGTTCCAACCTCCCACTAAGTACAGGTCACTCAAGGCCTCCTCCAACCTGCCCTTGATCACCTCGAGGGAGGGAGCAGCCACAACCTCCCTGGGCAACCTGTGCCAGTGTCTCACCACCCTCACTGTAAAGAACTTCCTCCTAACATCCACTTTCAATCTCCCCTCTGCCAGTTCAAACCCATTGCCCCTTGTCCTGTCATTGCAAGACCTCGTAAATAATCCCTCCCCAGCCTTCCTGTAGGCCCTCTTCGGATACTGGAAGGCTACTCTAAGGTCTCCTCAAAGCCTTCTCTTCTCCAGGCTGCAGACCCCCATCTCTCTCAGCCTGTCCTCACAGCAGAGCTGCTGCAGCCCTCTGATCATCTTCGTGGCCCTCCTCTGGACCCGCTCCAACAGTTCCACGTCCTTCCTGTGCTGGAGGCTCCAGAACTGTACACAGTCCTGTTTTTTGTGGCTTTTTTCCTGAACCCCTTCCAGTTTGTGCACAAGCTTCCTGAATTTTAGACAACAGCATTTGGAAGGATGGGGGCAGGAGTTGGTTATTTGTTGTAATCGATACTTTCAAAGCTCCCAGTCTTGGAAGGTATGGTTGTTGGAGGTATGGTTTATATTGCTCAGGATATATCATCATCATAAATGCCTTTTCCATCGTAAAACAAGATAGGCATTATAAACTTCCACTGTTTCATTTTGAAAGGTTGTTCCAGAAACTTCCTCAACCCCCTGTATCTTCAACTATATAGGCTGAAGTTGTTAATGGTAAGCCTATACCTATTTGTGAGTCTTTTTGCTAATCATACTTTCTGCCTTTTATAGCCTTAGTCTTCAATTGATTGTTATCCCCTCTGTGTGCCAATGTATCCAAAGACAACAATCATAATCCTTTAGTGTTTAATCCTTCACCCTCACTTAACGAAGCAAAATCTTTTCTACTTTTTCCAATCAAGGGCCCCAAAGACATGGAATATCTCCATTTCTTGCTTACCATCCTTTTGGCGTGATGAAGCTTGCTCTCCCTCCTGCCTGGCCCAGCTGATTCAGCAGAGGATAGAGAGTGGTGCAACTTGACTTAGTCACATCTGTCTGACGAGAAGTGCTCTAGGAAATGTAGTTGGCAGTTTCACTACGGGTATTGCACAATGAAAACAAAAAAATAGTCACCTTATGAAACCTTATGAAAGGAGCTGTAAGTACCAGAGGAAGATTTAGGTCGTAGAGAAAAATAAATCACCTTTTTCATATTTCAGTTAAGTACTTCAAGTAATGTAATGTAATGTAGTAGTTACTTCTCATTTACATTAAATGAAAATTAAACTTAGATTCCTCTTCATCTGAGGATGTGCTACAAACTATTCTGGGTAATAACCTAATAATGACTCTCTTCTACCCCCATTTTCACCAAGGTATAGTGATCTCCCCATTATTAATGTGTAAACAACCCTGTCACTTTAACTAGTATCATGTGCACACTTCCAGAAAAACAAATTTTATCAAGCAGTTTCAGATGCAGATTGCATTGGCTCAAGCCAGCTCTCGTTATCACTATTGACCAGAGCTGTCCTGCTTCACATGTGGAAACTCAGGCACCTCACACAGCTCTGAAGTTAGTTGTTGGGTTTTTATCTTGGTTTACTCCTGAGACCAGCAGCTCATGCATAGTTTGGTTTTTCTTTTTCTTTCCCCATTTTTTTTTTATAAACTGCAAGCACTTTTTTTTTCAGCAGCTCACACTGAGAGACTGTGTCTTAGAAGATGAATAAATAAACCTCAGGCTATTCAGACTTAGGGCAACCAAAACTCTGGGTATAGAATTTTTGTAGTTCAACTGTTTCCTATTAGCAGGTTTCATTACTTGCCCTGGGAAGACGGGGTTGCTCTTTGCTAATAGGAAAAGGGGCACACATGAGTTTGCAAGGACCAAGTTATGTGTGGCCTAGGCACCACTGACAAACTGTGGGTCATTTTGAAAGATTTAAACCATGAAAGATTTAAAAAATAAAAGGTACTTTCCAACATTCCTGAGGAATAAATGTTAGGCAAGAATGAGAATATTTGTGCATGTGGCATGGCCAAAGTGTAGGTCACACAACTGCTTTTTTTCTAAACGCTATCTTATAGCCAAACAAAGATATGAGTTACTGAGTGGAAAAAAGCATGGTGTTTTCTGGAACAAGCAGAGCCTATTGCTGTTTTGGGTTTTCCCACCGATTTCTTTGTGTCTCATTCGCCTTCATACTTTATCACAATCACTCAAGCCTCTACTGTCCCAAAAGATGTAACTTTGGCTGCACCTGTGACCTTCAGTTCTTCCCTAACAAAACCCTCCAAGCTCATCGCCATACACTCAACTTACTCACTGAACAACACAAGCAGAGAGTATCAGAGTATCAATGGTCAGACTGGCATGCCCCCTATCACCTGGAATTTGTGAGGGTTAGCCAGAGGCATGCAAACGAAGCTGATAATGTTGAACCCGTTATCAGGCACATTTTGGTCTCCTTACACCATGACCAGCTATCTCAAAACTTTTAGGTCTGTATTATCTGAAATCATTACCCCTCTGACAGACATGGCAAAAAAAATCTGCAGCGGGAGATGAACACAAAAGAAACTAAAAAGGAAAACATGTGATGACTAAAATACCATTGTGTACTCCTGTTCACTTAGGGCTGACATCTATCAGGAAAACAGAGTACATTTGAAAAGTTACTGATCTTGAAAGCTATTGCAAAAAAATATATGCGTTTGGCAAAGGCACAGCCCTCTCATCAAGCTCTGCATGACTAAGCTTATGTGAGCACTGAGCTCATCGCAGTAAAGGTCTGGTTGTGTTGTGAGGGTCACCATCAAATAGCAAAGTCATTTTGCAATTTTTATTACATTTTGGTCTACGTGAAAGGAGAACGCAGCCTGCAACCAGGCAGCCTGCAACCAGGCAACCTGCAACCAGGCAACCTGCAACCAGGCAACCTGCCCGCTCCACCCCAGGGCCCGGGTACCCCCCGCGGAGACCGAGCGCCTGAGGAGGGCTACCGAAGGCAGGAGGCGGGGGCGCTCCCCACCCCCAAGGCCAAGCGCCGGCAGGGACAAAGAGCGGAGCGCAAGAACATGATGAAAGTAGGGTGCACGAGTGGATGACGGACACCATCTTGATTGCACTGGGCGGAGAGCCAGGCCTCCCGAAGCGGCTCGGCGGCGGAAGGTGTCCCCTAAGGCCCGGCCTTTTGAATTTATTTTTTAAAACAAACAAACAAAGCGCCGCAGTTTCCTTGCGGCGTTGACTGCGGGCGCCAGCGCCGCCACTTCCTCCGTTATCACACGGCAACCGCTCCCGCGGGGCCAGACCGAGACTTCTAAGCCACCTGCGCCTCCGGGAGGGAGAACGGGTGCCGCAGCCCCTCCTTCCGTCGCCGCCGCCGGCAGGCAGCGGAGCTGCGCGGCAGCCGGACCGCTCCCACTCCCGCGGGCCGCGGCTGGTGAGAAGGTAGCGGCCAATCAACCCTTCCCACAGGCAAAGCGCAGCCCCCAGCTTGGCATCACCCCCGCGCCCGCGACGTGGGCAGACCCACGGCGGGCGGAGGAGAGGCGGGGCGGCGGCGGCGCGGCCCCCAGCCGGGGAGGGGGAGCCAGCCAGCGCTCCCCCCCGTGGTGACAGTTTCTAGAAGCACGTCCCGGCGTCCTTTGCGCGCTCAACATGGAGGAGCTGACGGTGGAAGTGCGCGGCTCTAACGGGGCCTTCTACAAGGTACCGGTGCGGGGAGCGTGTGGCGGCGGGGCCGTTGTGGCGAGGGCAGTGTGGCAGGCGGCCGCCCGGCGGCTTCCGTGCTTGGTCTGAGCTAGGTGGGCGCTGGCGGCTGTAGGGGGAAGCCCCTACGCCGGGCCGCGGAGGANGGTGACGAGGCGAGCTGGTAAGGGCTGCTCTCAGGGGAGGTTAGTGTGTCGGAAAGGGAGAGCGCTGACAGGGCTGGGGGGGGAGCAGATGCACAGCACGGGCATTTGCTTGGGCTTCATTTTGGAAAGGGCGGGTGGGCGTGGGAGGGATATTTTTAGAAGAAGTAGGGCCTTTGAGTGGGATGGGGTGAACCGAGCTGAAAATAATGATTTTTAAATATTTCAAATAATTCTTTAAAGATTTCGAGTTTATTTGTGTCATCAGAAAGCTTCCTTCACCATCAGCCTTCCTGGAATGGCAGGATGTTACAGGATCAATGCAAAATACTCTCAGCTGTTGCCTGTCAGTCATTTTCCTCTAAGCCTGGCTTCAGATGTTTAAGAATCCCAGCACTTTTTATGGCAAGAGCCTTCTGTCTTCCTTTCCAGGAGGACTGATTCCAGCCAGTATTGTCTACGCACAGCATAGCTATGTTCTGGGAGTATTTAATCTCGGAATTATCTGTAGCTATTGTGCCTAACCACATGCAGTGCAGTACTACACATGCAACACTACACGGGAGGTGTGGGGCTCTCCTTTTTTTTTTTTTCCCCCTGAATTTCCTCTGTGCAGCTGTGAGGTGGCTTGGAAGTCATGTGGTAACTGCATGGTATGTAGAGGCAGTTGGTGTTCAAAGGCTCATAACCAAGTTACTTCAGGACAGGCTTTTTCAACTGGCTGGCTATTGAAAGAGACTTAATAGGACATACTCTTATAAGGAAAGAATGTAATGAGTAAACTATGTCCCCTTGCTAGGTAAGCCTCTTAAATTATTAAATAAATTGTTTACCAAAATTGTTAAATAAAATTTGGAATTGAGAGATATTTTTGGTTGAACTGAAAATACAACAGAAACATCAGAATCATCTGTAGTTAGAATGGTATACTCTTAATTTTTTTTTTCCTTCTCTCATGCCCATTAGGAAACCTAGAATTTGGAGATGCTCTTCTTAGCTTTCCATTTCCTACCTTGTGATCTGAACAACTTTTTAAACCATAGTAGTTACTCCTTCTGCTTCAGAGGAATATGAGACTGATGGGAGTATTAGGAGATGTACTGAATTCTTGGACTGAAGAATTTATTTTGAGAAACTTGGTTTCAAATCTGCAACAATGATGTCTCCTCCCAAGTCAGAGGGAATTGTCAGGCTTGGATTAGCATCATCATATGTTTTGGACCTGTGAACAGTGGCTAACAGAAGTTTTACTTTAAAATGGGTTTAATGGCTTTCAGATCAAGGAAATCAAGATGAAGCTCACCGATGGCATCTTTGTGGTGGATAAAGTCAGGTTAGAGTGATTGGACCCATAGCGAGCAAAGTGGCAGCTCAGAATATTTCACTGTTAATGTAGAGGGGAAAAATACACTCACAGAACTCCCCTCTAAAAAACCCAAACTGAAATACAATTTCAAAAGATCATTCTTGTGAGCCAATGAAATATATGTGTCAGTGACTCCGTTTTGTGAGTCTTATTTTTGAGGTAGGCCAAGGTTATGCATGAATTTTGGAACTAAATAACTCTACTGGTAAATTTAAAGTTTCCGAAGCGAAGGATCAGTCTGATTTAGGAAGTATTTTACACAGTGATAGTATTAATGCTAGCATTGCTAAGATAAGGAGAGTAGGCTTGCCTTGTCTCAGCCCCTTGTCACTGTATAAAAGGTGGGGAAAATTTTCTGATTTGTAGAATGGGATGAAATTAGAGGTTTGTCCTCTGAATTGAGATTCATTATCCAGTGTACCTTCTGGTAAATGAAATGAGAAGAATCCTGCTATGCCAGCAGAGATAGAAAACAAAATAATTACCTGAACAATTAGATGATAGGTTATTTTTTAATGAGTTGTCAATATGATCTGCAACTTGGCTGTAGTAGAATAAATATAGTGATTAAATCTGTTTGAGAAGTGTAGTGGGGTTTTCAGTAGTTATTAGGGACAGGGCCATGGTCAACTGTTCTTTATAGGTTCTCTTATTTCTCTAATAATTGTTCTTCATTTTAGTAAAATGCACTTTTAACAATAAGTATTTATGCACATAGTATGGTTCCTATAAATAGTTCCCTTACTGTAAATTAGTAAGGAAAATTATATTCTTTATTAAAATACATGAGAAGTCAAAATGTCTTGCATGATACATCAGTCAGTGGAGAGTAACTGTGCATGGTAGACACCCCAAGATAACTTCTCTATGCTCTGTCCTCTGCAAAAAATATTATGTATAAATTTATTAATCTCCAAGCTAGTTTAGGCAAACTATGGGGTTTTTTGCCTTTTTTTTCTTTAAGTAATACAAGGTGGAGAATAGGACAGTGTTTACCCTTATTTTATCCCAGGTTCTCAATGAATATACAGCAGAGCCAGTTTTTAGCTACTCCCTGCAGCTCAGAAGACTTGTCATATAATATGGAGCACCCTTTGTCTTTAGAGAACAAATGTCTCTGATGGGGCTCCAATTGATCGTGGTCTTCTGAAAAAAGGCGAGGTTTATGTTGTGGAACAGGAAAGAGAATGGACGTGATTGAGGAACCCTACTAGTTAAGGGTAAGCATATATTAGAGGTGTGGTGAGGACTTCCTGAGGGTGGGAATGTTGATGCTTTCTAAGTAAGTGCTAGGTTCCAGGTTAGTTTTTTTGTTTGGGACATTTGAGTAGACTTTATGTTTTGCATACAAAATGTCCAAAAATATCGGCAATTTTTGGCCTCTTAAGTGGGTTGGACCGAGTGAAGGTTGAATACTCCCAGCCTCATCCTGGCCTGACTGCAGTGGTTTTAGGAAGGTGATTCTCTGTGTCATTAAGATTCACAGATGGTTGAGCCTCACAGACTGAGAGGTCATCTGGTCCACAACCCTAGCGAAACAGGGCTATCTAAAGCCAGTTGCCCAGGGCCATGTTGAGTTGGCTTTTGAGTATCTCTGAGGATGGATACTCCACAGTGTCTCTGGACAACCTGTTCTTAATGCTCTGTCACCCTACAGTAGTTTGGAAAAAAAAAAATAAAATTTGCATGCTGACATTCATACCGGAACTGCCATGTTTCAGCTTGTGCCCCTTGCTTCTGGTCCTGCCAGTTGTGAAGGGTGTCCGTGCGTAACAAGGCAAGAACCAGGTGAAAACTGCTGTTTTATCCAGTGCGTCCATCAGCCTGCATGTGCCCTCTTGTATGCAAATCAGCGCCCTGGTTCTGAACGTTAGTCATGAGTTCACATCTCAACTTGCATAAAATAGGTTGGGCCTTACAATAAAATGAGTCCAAGGTACGTAAATTGAACACCAGATAACTTCCTCTTCTTGAATCCTTCAGTGGCATCTGAGTAACTGAAAGAACCATTGTGTTCTTCCTCCTTGGGACTTAGAGGTGCTGAAAAACTGACTCGTGTTTTGTACCCTTGCACTCTTGCTTTTCTAAAGTAGTAGCTGTTTGGATTATGCAAAGGTATAGAATAGATGAAAATGTAAACTGGAATGAAACTCATACTTCCCTTTTCACTTGCTTTTCTTCTGGTAATGGGGCTAACCCAAGTGCTGATAGCAGGAGTGGACACAGGCCTCCACGTAGAGACCAGTTGAAAATACTGCAAAGGGAAAAAGTGATGAAGTAGTAGTACGCAGCATTTCTCCACATGCTAAGTATCAAAGCATGCTGAGCAATTTTGTGTGAGGCAAAGTTTATGTATCAAGGAAAAATATAATGACATTTTAATTTGCTTTAACTTGTTTAATGGCTTTAAAAGCAGCTCTTGCTTTCTGAATGCCTTTTTTTTCTTTTTTTTTTTTT
>VWYK01041189.1:5472-18607 GCA_013399775.1 Semnornis frantzii | reverse complement strand
GGGGGGGGCGCTGCGCTGCCTTTTTCTCATTGGCTGGCGCCAGCCGCCGCCGACGCTTCTGGGACTTGTAGTTTTCTGCAGGGAGCGGCTAGGCTACAGATAACCGGACGGAGACTCAATTTCCCGGCAGCTCCCGCGCCACGGGGCCTCGTCGAGAAGCGGGAGGGAGGCAGGGCTGTGGCGGGAGGGGGTGATGGTCGCCATGTTGATGGCGCGTGATGCATTTACTACGGAGGAGCCGACGGGGAATCTGGTTAAGATGTCGGAAAAAAGGCAGAGTGGGCGTCAGGTTCTGGTTAAGGGTGTAGAAAAAACTTACAGGAGTGGGTGGGAGGGAAAGAGGAGGCCGAGAGGAGTTGTGGAGGGCTTCGAAGGGTATTATGTAGCGGCCGGTTGTCCCGCGGTGCTGGTTCCCTTTTGATACAGCAGCGCTTCTCCCTGGCGGGAGCGAGGTGTGGGGTGAGAATCTGGTTTCGGTATTCGTCCTCGGGCCGGGAGGGACCCCTTGCGTCCCCGTTAGCGGGGCCCTGCGGCATGCGGACCTCGGCGGCGTGGAGCTGAACTGGGTCCGAGCGTCGGGGGTGGGTGTGGCGGTGCGCGTAAGTGGCTGCTGTCGCGGTCGTGAAGGCAGACGGGCTCGGGGCCTGTGAAGGTAGGGATGGTGCTCGGTTTGGAGAAGGAGGGAGCTGGGCATGGTGCAGGAAGCCGAGGAGGCTCCGATGGGTCTCGGGAGTTGTACCTTTTACACCCGCAGCGAAGAGCGACCCCCGTGTGGGCCTAGAGTTGCCGATATGGCAACTGGGTGAGTACAGACTCTTCGGCTGACCTTGGAGGACGAGGCCCTCAGCAGGGAGCAGGCTGGGGCATTCACACACCCGGTGACAGACTTGCTTGGTGACTTAGAGCTGCTTGAAGGGTTGTGGCTTCTTGACCGATGAGTGATAACCGCACTAAAAACATTTGGCTGCCATAGATACGTGGCTTAGCGTGACCACCGGGAGGAGCTTTTCTCCCTTCGAAAGGTGTAACTGTTTTCAGTACAACCATAGAGAGGAAAAGCTGAAAGAATGGATGAGATGGATGGTCCGAGACCTCTCAGCATGGTGTAGGAGCAGCCCAGCTAGTTTGCTTCCCTTTTGCTCTCTAGTATTCCTCAATGCTCTCTAGTATTGATACGGTTTAGCAGCTGACTGGGTGCTTTCTGAGCAGCATACCCCTCTGGCTGGAGTCTAGGAGGTAGGCTAGATTTTGAGCAGAGCATTGTAGATTTCTCTGTACTGAACTGATTATCCTTGCATTTGCTGGTAGTTATGTAAGGGAATGGGGAATGATCTGTTTGACAACTTGAGAGATTAATTTAAGGGGACTAAAATTTAAGGGAACTGGAGTTTCCTGAAATAACATGCAGAAGATCTCCACTTAAACCTAGAAGGGAGGAACGGAAAATATTGCATGGTTTGTGAAATAACATTATTTCTAGTTGCAGCTGATTCCTGTGAAATAAAGTATTTTATTGCTTCAAGATGATACTCCATTGAAAAGAGTTGTGAAGAATTGCAGGCTCACTGGAAGTCTCGATTAAAGTGCAGTAGTGATATAGCTCAGGAAATAGGATGTTACACATTTTCATATTATACTTTGGCTCCTCCTGGAGGTAAGTATAATGCATTTGCTCAGGATGTTGCCTTGAGATAACTGTACAGTCCCAGGGTACAGTGGAATAACTGAAGAAGGGTGCTGTGAGTTGTTTTGTGATGCAGCTACTTAACCTGAGCCTTGCAGCCTTTCAGACTTTTTGATATTACAGCAATGAATGTCATTGTTTCTCTTACATCCAGCTCCCTCCAGTTAAAGAATCTGAACCAGTTGCTTGCCTTCTTGTAAAATGTCCAGTGTCTTGGGACAGGAGTTGCTTGTCCCCACCCTGAATTTGTGCAGTTTTGCCATATTGGTCACTGAAAAAAAAGAAGGAAGTGTGATGTGCCATTTCTGCTACAACTTTCATTGATAGTTGCATACACCTGAATGATTCTGAATTACAGGTTAACCTTTGGTTTCTACGTGAGATTCTTCTCTGTGCAGATGCCTGTCAGTAGGTGTGCTGTGGGTGGAACACGGGCAGTGGTGTGATGGCATGTCATAACAGTTGCCTACTGTAGACTTTAGGCCTGTTTAAGCTTATACCATGTAATGATGGTAAGTATTGCAATGGGACAATTGAGAAGCTTGCTTGTCTTTCTATAACTGTCAGAAAACTTACATGATAAAGTCTGCTGAGCTAACAACTGTGCTTTGTTACTTAAGTTTAGAAACATTTTTTTTTGCCACTATTGATCCACACTTTTGCTCCCCTTCCTGTGTCTCTGCTGCTTTTCTGGAGAGGAGACAAAGATACGTCCTGCTCTACAGATAATTTTATTTCAGTGGTTTTACCATGTTTCTTTGTCTGAAGATGTAGATGCCACTGATGTCTCGGCTAAGAGTTGCTGTAGTGTATTGAAATGCAGAAAAAATACTTCATTCAGGACTACACAAATGAATGCCTGATGCAAGAGACAAAACACTTCTATGTGGGTGTATGGTTCACTTTATCTGTTTGAGGCATCTCATATTTGTGTGGATTATGCTTAGTGGTTGCAACTTCTCAGATAATGACGAAGTTTGTGTTTGCATATTCTGTTCACCTTAAAGTGGTAAAGTCCAAGTGTCTCTTGACTCATCAGATCTCAATCAGAAGATCCACAAGAAACTTAGAATCCTATTGCAGGACTAAGGGTTGTCTCAGCATTTTATATGAAAAAGCAAAAGGTGTCAATAGCATTTGGTGTTTCCTAAACACGTAAGTATACTCCTGTCAATGAAAACTGACTCCAGTGTCTATAGTCCTGAGCCTGTGATGCTGATACGGTTTTTGTATATTTGAACTACTGTACTGACATCCTATACTGCAGAAACTATGGGTTGTACATTACCAAACTGGTTTTGGTCAATCTGGACTCAAATAAGCAAACCGCCCAGCATCCTGAAGACCAGGAGAAGCAACTGGAAGACTCTGCAGAAGGGATGGGAAGATAAGTAGGTGTGTATGATGCCTTTGCTCAAAATAGATACTGACCCATCTAAGTAGAAACCCATGTTCAGATTTCATTCTGACCAGATGTTACTCAAAATGAAAAGGGTGTAGGTGCTCTAAATTGAGCCGTCACAAAAGTGGCTCTCCAGTCTGTATGAAAAATAGGTGAATTTACGAGTTTAGTGTACAGCTGTTCCAAGACAACACGATTGTCACGGTGTCTCTTGCTGCTGTCGTGTCAACACCCATGTCATCACAGCGTGGACAGACGGAGATGTGATTGTCCCCGCTCTGGCAAATTAATTGTTGGGCTTTAACATTATTCTTGATGTGAAATGAGCTGAGTGAGAAGGTTTTCATGTGCACTCATGGTTTGGAATGTGGTTTCTAAGGGTGGTTGATACTATCTGTACTAGTCATCAGACATAAGGGGGTTTTTAATACTGTTTTGTTGATTACCCCAGCTCTAAAACTTACTAGTCCACAGCTCATTGTGGAAAGAGGAAAGCTGAAAGTGTTACCAACTTCAAACTCTTATCAAAGTTACTGCTCAGATTCTGGAGGCTGAAGAAGCTGCTGTGAAGGTGTTCTGTAATTGTCTCTCATGAGGCTATGTCTCAAAGAGGTACTGGAGCTGCTGTGAGGATGAATTTAGCTGGGTCAAGTAGGTAAGTAGGTCACTTGTGTTACTGTTTCCAAATACCATAATAACAGAAAATACATTGTCTCCTTTGTTCTTAAACAGGGAGGTTGAAGAAAATGCTAAGAACAGAAGGCTGCTTTGCCTTTAAGTGCTGCATAGTTGTGGGGAGGCAGCTCTTGGACTTATTTCTGGAATAAGCCATTATTCCTGCATTATCCAAAGAGATTGGTAAAGATACTCCAAAAATAATTGTAGCAACTAATTATGAAGTCTTATTTTTTTCTCTTTCAGTGTAAGAGCAGTGCTCTAAGCAGTCAAGAACCTCTTCAGGTGGCATGAACATGTTTGAAAAGCTGCAGCAATGCAATATTGCACAACAGGATTTGCAGGCTACTGCACATTACTGGGTTCACAGAATGATCTCTGAAATGGTCTTAGTAGAGAAGTTGGTTTCTTTCACAACTTTTAACTCTCCTGAACTTCAGTGAGCTCATCTAATACCGAAACACAAACTGACTTCTGTTGTAGACAGTGCAGATGGGGATCTGAACAGGGGACTTAGAAGTGCTAGTGAGGACTCTCTGATGTCCTTTGGAACTGCAGGTAGTTCGAGTACAACAAACTTGAAGTTGTGAGAAGTCCCTTGGGAAGCCACATCAGCAGTGAGGGAAGCTTGCTAAATGAAGGCAACTCTTGAGTTCAATCTCCTCTGCAGCTGTTTCTTGGCTAAATACGTCTATCTTAAGGTGAGATGTCCTAAGATGACTGCTGAAGGCCACAGGGTTGCAGGGAAGGGGCATTTGAGAGTATATCCAACTCCAGACTCGCCTAAATGGCTTCAGTTTCCATTGAGCGTTTTTCAGTTTAATTACAGCTTTGTTTAGTCCGTGTAACTCCTGCAGAGCTGCTCGGCTAATTGCAGCGGTGCTCCGAAGAAGCCTTCCGCACGCATTGTTTGCAGAAGCACACAGACGTGACTCGCATGTGCTGCAGGACCGGGTGTAGATCCGTCGGTTGCTCGTGTGGTAGCTGTAGCCCGGTGGGGGCGGCTGAGCACGTCTGGAACAAGCTGCCTTGGGCGGGTCTTGTTCAGCTGTGTGAGCACTGCCGCCTCCAGCACAGGGCTGGCCACAGCCCTGCATTGCATACAGCGGGCGGGGTGCCGCGCTGGGCATGTGCTACGTATGGCACTCGGCCAGCTGCCACTAATGCGGGAGCTATTTTTGTCGTGTGCTGGCAAGCGAGATGGTAATCGATAGCGTTCCGCCGACGTTCGTGTCTTCGCCGCACTAGTTCATGAGCTGACAAGTTCATAGGACAGCAGTGTGCCCTCGTGACCAAGAAGGCAAATGGGATCCTGGGATGCATTTAAAAAAGGATGTTCAGGAAATGTACTCTACTCTGCCCTAGGGAGACTTCACATGTTAAACCATTTCCAGTTCTGGGCTCCCCTGTTCAGGAGGGATGGGGATCTGCTTGAGAGAATCCAGCAGAAGACTACAAGGGCACTTAAGGGACTGGAGCATGTGCCTTAGGAGAAAAGGCTGAGAGACCTGAGGCTTTTTAGTCCGGAGAGAAGACTGAGAAGACATGCAATGTTTATATAAGGGCTGGGTGTCAAGAAGGAAGAGACAGCCTCTGCTCATGCGGGCCATGTGATAGGACAAGGGGCAGTGGATGTACACTACAGCACAGGCAGTTCCATCTCAACATGAGGAAGAACTTTAAGGGTCACAGAGCACTGGCACAGGCTTCCCAGAGTGGTAGTGGAGTGTCCTTTTCTGGAGAGTTTCAACATTCTTNAGGTTGGGTGAGCCCATGAGTGACCTGTAGTAGTGGGAGGTGTCCCTGCCTATGACAGGGGGTTGGAACTAGGTGAGCTTTGAGGTCCCTTCCTACCTTGCCATTCTATGGTTCTGTGATGTGCTCTGGCAGGGCACTTGGACTTGATCTATGGAGGTCCCTTCCAACCCCTAACATCCTGGTATCCTTCAGCACTGTAGCAGCTTTTACTCCTTTAAACACAAAGGGGAGAGGCAGCAAGGAATATTTTCCAAGGTGTCCAGGTAACAGAAGGGGGTCACAAACTATACTGAAATTGAAAGTCCAGTTAAATACCTGGAAAGAAATCCGTTTTGGGAAATGTCAGCTGCCATGGCAAAGGCAGTGTGCACCTGGCAGTCTTCCAACATGAGGTTTGTGGCAGGGTTTGTGTTGGAGGCAAGGTGTGAAAGCAACAACCAGGGGTAAAAATGTAACTAATTTTGTGCCAAATTATGCAGCATTATTTATTTTCTAAGTCCCGTAGCTAACTTGATATGCTGTAGTCCCTGATCATGTGTAGTAGTGTTCTCAGGCTCTTTGGATGGAGCAGCACAAAATTCTGTGTCACTTCCTAGATGATTCAGCTTACAGTACATGGCTTGGCAACGTGAGCACCCAAGCAGCACATTAGAGCATTGTTTACACAAACCATTTCCTCCCTGGTAAGTAACCCTGTACTGTGGGGGGAAAAAAAAACCCACACCTCTGAGGAGAGCTTCATTTGAGAGTGTCTCATGTGGCGACCTCTCCTGGGTTTGCTCCTCTTTGCCTTGGACTGCAGTGTACCCAAGCTTTTTAGCCTTCCTGTGGCTTCTCATTGGCTGGGTCTTTTCCACCACTTGATTGTTTTTTTTTCTTTGGGCTTTTGGCCATTGCTTTGCAAATGCCTCTTCTGGGAGAACTAGTAACAACAGTATCTCAGATTCCCAGCCAAGGTTGCCCAGGGAGGTCTTCTGTGCTCCACAACTTCCCTGGAGGTGTTCATGGCCAAATTGGATGGGGCCTTGAGTGACCTGTACTACTGGGAGGTGTCCCTGCCCATGGCAGGGGTTTGGAACTAGATGATCCTTGAGGTCTCTTCCAACCTTACCATTCCATGATTCTATGATTCCATTTATGTGGTTTCACATACTCCATCCAGTTACTTCCATGCAACGTTCTAAGGATATAATTTAGTGGAGTGCTAGTAAGCAGCTAACCTTTAAATCTTGGCCCCAGCCCACACAGGTCTGGTTTACAAAAACCTGCCTCCTCACAACAAATTCAGTGGCTACAGCCCTTGGTTTCTGTTTGCACATTCTAGGACAGAGATACTGGTGCACTGCTATTGCAGAAATAGAGAGGTGGACATCCTAGGATCAGGCACTACCAAGTTGTTAGACCCAGAATCTCTTCTGAATCTTGGCTCTTCTGCATGCACAAGACCTAGGGCACTCAAGGGGAGAAATCTGCATTTTTTATGTCTTAATAGACTTGACATGCTGCAATTGAGAGAGATGTTCAAAGCCAGCATAGAGGTGTGAAGGTGACCAGGCTGCCTTGTTCAAATCAGAGCTTTATCCTCAGGTTCTGCATTCAGGCATATCAGAGTTGGTTTGTATCCAGCAGAACATCTTGGGGCATAGAATCATAGAATTACATAATGGTCTGGGTTGGAAGGGACCTCTGAAGGTCACTCAAGGTCTCATCCAGCCTGGCCTTGAACACCTCTCTGGACAACCTGTGCCAATGTCTCCTCACCCTCACTGCAAACAACTTCCTCCTAACATCCAGTGTAAATCTCCCCTCTGCCACTTCAAATCCATTGCCCCTTGTCATGTCATTACAAGACCTTGTCAATAGTCCCTCCACAGCCTTCCTGGAGCCCCCTTCAGATACTGGAAGGTTCCTCTAAGGTCACCTGGAAGCCTTCTCCTCTCCAGGCTACAGAGTTCCAGCTCTTGTCTTCCCAGAACCTGGTCTTTTCCAGGCTGCACAACCCCAGCTCTCTCACACTGTCCTCATAGCAGAGGTGCTCCAACCCTTCATCATACTCTCTGAGCTCTCAGTGCAGTTGCATGATGCCGAGGCTGTGCATATGTTACTGGCTTAAGATTGGTGTTATCTTTCCCCCTTGCCTTCCTGTGCTTTATTACACTCTTTCATGCCAGTGCCACTACCTGGAGCTTTTTGTGACTTAATCAGGGTGTTAACGCACACTCCCTGCCCTGTGTATGTCCTGTGTGGCTTGGTGAAAGCAGAGGTTTGTAGTTTTGCAGCTTTTCTGTAATCTGGGTGAGGTTAGTGAGCTGGCTTAGTGTGTCTGCAATGTGGCACTAAAAACAGGTGGTCTGGTGCACAGCAGGAGTCAGAGGTTCCTGGGCTTATTGCTGAAGCCTCTGTCTTAGAATTGTGCCTCTAAAGATATGGTTTATTCTGTGGGGGAGGAGAAGGAGCAGCAGCAGCAGGGTTTCCCTTACACACATGGATGCTTTTGTTACCCATGTTTTTCTGCTTTGGGTCCCATGAACAAATGTTTCGCTGTGTGTGGCCTTCTGACCAGGCAGTGACAGCTGGAATCATAGAATCATAGAATGGTAAGGTTGGAAGGGACCTCAAGGATCATCCGGTTCCAACCCCTTACCATAGGCAGGGACACCTCCCACTAATACAGGTCAGTCAAGGCCTCGTCCAGCCTGGCCTTGAACACCTCCAGGGAGGTTGTGTAGCACAGATCAAAGATCACATTGGGTGATTCTGTGCTCCACAACCTCCCTGGGCAACCTGTGCCAGTGCCTCACCACCCTCACTGCAAACAACTTCCTCCTAACATCCAGTCTAAATCTCCCCTCTGCCACTTCAAACCCATTCCCAGACCTTGTCAATAGTCCCTCCCCAGCCTTCCTGGAGCCCCCTTCAGATACTGGAAGGCTACTCTAAGGTCTCCTGGAAACTTTCTCCAGGCTGCAGAGCCCCCAACTCTCTCAGCCTGTCCTCACAGCAGAGCTGCTGCAGCCCTCTCAGCATTCTGGTGGCCTCCTCTGGACCTACTCCAATATTTCCATGTCCTTCCTGTGCTGGGGGCTCCAGAACTGTACACAGGACTCCAGATGTCTGTAAGTAGCACTGGTGATTACTAGATGGTTTCCAGACAAATCCCAGTGGGAGAAGAGAGCCAGAGTAAGATGTGGAGCAGCTTTACCTTAAGTTGGGGGATTTTTTGTTTTTACTGTAACAGTACCAGTATGTTCTCTTATGATGGAACTAATTTCTTACGGAGTTCTATGTTACCCCCGCACATGCAGCCAAATACCTCTGAGTGGATCTGTCAAAAAGAGAATTGGGTACTAAAATGTTTCATACATGATAGGTGAAAAGCCACATCAATGTTTTTTGCACTGCCTCTGATATGACAGGATGAGGGGCAGTGGGCTTAAATTGGCAGAGGGGAGATTGAAAGTGGATGTTAGGAGGAAGTTGTTTGCAGTGAGGGTGGTGAGACACTGGCACAGGTTGCCCAGGGAGGTTGTGGAGCACAGAATCACCCAGTGTGATCAAAGATCTTTGATCAGGTTGGATGATTCTGTGCTCCACAAGCTCCCTGGAGATGTTCAAGGCCAGGTTGGATGAGGCCTTGAGTGACCTGTACTAGTGGGAGGTGTCCCTGCCTATGGCTGGGGGCTGGAACTAGATCATCTTTGAGGTCCCTTCAAACCTTATCACTCTATGATATGAGTGAGGTCAGCTTCAGTGCCATGAAACTTGGAACACAATTATTTTGTGGCTTCTCTTCTGATAGTAGTGACAGTTGTCCTCTGATGAAGATGATGTGGTGGCAGTTGTTTCAGAGTGATGTGTAATGGCTTTGCTGTACTTGCTCTGCTTTAGTAAATGTTGGCTAAGAGAATAATTGCATCCCCTAAGAGTTAGGTTGTTGCTGTTGTTAACCTGTATGGAAAAACAAATGAGAAGTAGAGGCAGATGCAGTCCTCACTTGAATTGACAGGAGAGTGTTACACAGCCAAGAGGGAATGGTGTCTCACTGGCGCTGAAGAGTAGCTCAGATCAGTGAGGTCCATTTAGCCTCTTGTAGATTCTTGTCTTCTGAAAATTTTTCTCATCCCCTGGGTAGATTTTATCTGGAGCCACCACTGCTCCAGTGCCAATTCCTGGAAACAAGTGAAGAAAGAGTTTATTTTAGTAGATCAAATGAAAATAAATTAATTTATTTAGTTTGGAGTTCATTTTATTAGTTTACTTTAGGAGTTTTATTAGTTTATTTTATTAGTTTATTTAGTATAGAGTTTATTTTAGTAGGTCAAATGAAAAGCAATTAATTTGTTTACCCTAAATTATAAATAAATGCATTTATTGTATAGCTATTTTAACCTATTATAAATCTGTGTATAAGTACATACCTGGGACTAGATGCATATATGTGCATTTATATATTTTCACATGCTGAGTATAAATTACATCAATTAATAATGTCTAAATCAACAATCTATAAAATAGAAATTAATAAGCCAGGGGAAATCCAAAAAAATAGAGAGGTTCTGTGTTGCCAACAGACTCCTGGAATGGAGTAACTGTTCACTGCTGAGAACAGATCAAACTTGACAGTCTAGTCCCTAACATGTAGTTGATGTGAATCATCTTGCTTTAACATTTCTACTGTTAAAAAATGTTAAACTCTTCATCCTTTGGATTGTTGCTTGGCCGTGGATTAACTTTGTCATGGCCATAGAGGCTTGTGACATGCTTGGCCATGAAGGCAGGTATGTGTGGGGTCTCCTCACAATTTTCTGTCAACACTCAGGTGCTGTAGCTCTCCAGAACACAGATAACTGTGGTGCCATTTGTTGTGAGTGGCACTGCAGCCTTAGAATCATAGAATGGTAAGGTTGGAAGGGACCTCAAGGATCATCTAGTTCAACCCCCTGCCATAGCAGGAACACCTCCCACTAGTACAGGTCACTCAAGGCCTCCTCCAACCTGGCCTTGAACAGCTCCCTGGGCAACCTGTGCCAATGTCTCACCACCCTCACTGCAAAAAAATTCCTCCTAACATCCATTTTCAGTCTCTCCTCCGCCACTTCAAACCCATTGCCCCTTGTCCTGGCATTTCAAGACCTTGTCAATAGTCCCTCCCCAGCCTTCCTGTAGCCCCCTTCAGATACTGGAAGGCTACTCTAAGGTCTCCTCGAATAATGCCAAAGCAAACAGTGAGAAAAGGCTCAAAGGAAAATCTTAATAATTGTAAGGAAAAGTAAAGAAAATGAGGCTACGAGTGTTTGGACTCTGCAGCCTGGAGAAGAGAAGGCTTCCAGGAGACCTTAGAGTAGCCTTCCAGTATCTGAAGGGGGCTACAGGAAGGCTGGGGAGGGACTATTGACAAGGTCTTGAAATGCCAGGACAAGGGGCAATGGGTTTGAACTGGCAGAGGGAAGATTGAAAGTGGATGTTAGGAAGAAGTTGTTTGCAGTGAGGGTGGTGAGACACTGGCACAGGTTGCCCAGGGAGGTTGTGGCTGCTCCCTCCATGGAGAAGTTCAAGGCCAGGTTGGAGGAGGCCTTGAGTGACCTGTTCTAGTGGGAGGTCTCCCTGCCTATGGCAGGGCGTTGGAACTAAATGAGCCTTGAGGTCCCTTCCAACCTTCCCATTCTATGATTCTATGATTTTCCAGATGAGACCAAGCAGTAGGATTAAATTTAGGAAGACAGGTTTGAGATACTGTTGCTGTTGATGGGGAAACTACTTCTGTTTAGGACCCAAGTATTTGAAAGAAATAACTTTATGGAGAGGCTGTCAGTGTTCTAGCATTTATTAGGTATTGAAACTTAAGACGCTAACAGTGAATGGAATTCATGTGGCTGAACCTCAGACGCCCAACAAATGCTCAGCCTGTGCTGAGGATCTTCTGTCTATGTGCAGAGCACTGCACACAACCCAAGGCTGCTTTCAATACTTCTTACCCTAATTTAGAAATCAAAGTTTACAGAAGACAAACTATCAGGGGCCCAATCCCAAACAACATTTATGCCTCTGTAATTATTCTCACGTGGAATCCCACTATGTGTGACAGTTAATGAGTAGACAGTTATGTTATGCAGGCATGGGCACAACTCTTGTGCTTGTGTTACAGAGAGACTAATTTGCCTCTTGAGATGTCTGTTCCTTTGTTGACTACACAGAAAGCAGAGGTTAGACCAGTGCAAAATCTACTCATCTAGCTTCACTACATCTTGCCCACTACTAATATTGAATAAGATTCTGCTTTATCCCTTAAAGGGACAACTCCCACTAGCACAGGTCACTCAAGGCCTCGTTCAGACTGGCTTTGAACACCTCCAGGGAGGTTGTGCAGCACAGAGGCACCGAACATGATCTTTGTGCTTCTGTGCTTCACAACCTCCCTGGGCAGCCTGCGCCAGTGCCTCACCACCCTCACTCCAAACAACTTCCTCCTAACATCCAATCTAAATCTCCCCTCTGCCACTTTAAACCATGATGCCAGTTTTCTCCTGCAACCAAAACTGGTACCACACCAGCCTGAATATTCACTCAGGCACAGAGAGAACATAGAAGGCTTTGTAAAAGTCACTTGATAACTGGAACAAGAGAAAATGTTTAGCTATGAGTGGAATGTCCTCTTATAAAATGCCAAACAATCTTCTGTGTTTTTAGGTCAAAAGCTACCAAGATGAGCTGTGAGCTCTTAATATGTTTGTTCACAGTAAAAATCTGGAGTGCTTTAAAAATGCTGGGAACATGAGAGTGATGGACAAAAAGGGATGTAAGGAGACATTGTGCTAAGGAATTTAAATTAATTTTATGAAACAAAATTGGCACTGCTGCAGGTCTTCCATTTGCAACCTCAGCCAGGAGCCACAGCTAAGTTTTCTCATGACCCTTAGGGAAGAACACCTGATTTGGTAAAATCCCAGAGTGGCTTCAAGGAAGAGTGAGCCTAAGAAATTAAGCAGCTACCTAAATTTTTTATTTTTAATTGTTTCTCCCATGAAAGCACATCTCAGTGTATTTGCAGTGCATGTGTGAGGGCTTCCATCATTTTTATTACTGGACCCCAGATATACAGGTTTAACTCCACTTAGGTGTGGGCACCTTAATTTACACTGAATTAAGTTATGGTATGGAGCTCATAGGAGTTTTGTAACAGCTGATAGCTGCTATTTCATCTGACATAGAATCATAGAATGGTAGGGTGGGAAAGGACCTCAACAATCCTCTAGTTCCAACCCCTATCACATGACAATGGCACAGAGAGAAAGTAGCTGTAATTACAAGTGTGATGGTGCATATTTAATAGAAATTTTAAAGACATTTGAACAGCTAAAGCTGGGTCTGCATCATGAGCAGTGAGTTAGGGCCTGCCTACTCTGATACCAAGGACTCTAATGTATTTAGAATCATAGAATGGTAAGGTTGGAAGGGACCTCAAAGATCATCTAGTTCCAACCCCCTGCCATAGGCAGGGACACCTCCCACTAGTACAGGTCACTCAAGGCCTCCTCCAACCTGGCCTTGAACACCTCCAGAGAGGGAAAATCCACAACCACCCTGGGCAACCTGTGCCAGTGTCTCACCACCCTCAC